>VDFB02281492.1:700876660-700897768 GCA_007258455.2 Sequoia sempervirens | reverse complement strand
CTCTCTCTCTCTCTCCTTGTCTCCCTCCAAACTATATATATATATATCTCCTTCCCTCCATACCTCCCTCTCTCACCCCCCCTCTCTCTCTCTCCCTCTCAACTCTCTCTCCCCATCCCTCTTAGGTATTTCATTCCCACTTCTAAGGTATTTCTCTCTCCCTCTCTCTCAAGTCCCTCCCACTCCCTCTCTTTCTTGTGAATTGGCCACACATATATATAGTATGTATTAAATATATTATATAATATATATTACATAATATTAATATAATATATAATATACTATACAAAATATATGTACTATATAGTATAATATAATAATATAATATATACTATACAACATATATTTACTATATATTATATAATATAATATATAATGTAATAATACATATATTATATATAATACATATTATATAATATTATGTATTATAAATAATATAACAAAAATATAACTAACAAATATTCATCTAATAATGAATATTCATTATGAATGGATATCCTTTTTAGTTTGGTATTACCAAACCAAAATGGATATTGGTGCAAGATTTGGTTTTGGATTGCCTGACCTAGAAAGTCAACCCAAATGTGTTTTTGAATTTTTTTTAGTTTTCCAAATTTTTCCCTTGTGGTTGTTGACTTTTTTTATCCAAATTCCATCAAACAAAAGGGTATTATAGAAAAAACTACCAACTTTCCACCAATATAACTTTTTCCTTATTTTAAATTTAATAAGTAATTATTATTGATTTTCTACCTACATTTCATCTAAAGTACTAATTGATAGGCTGATTGAAAACTTCTATAAATTTCAAACTACTTAACATTTTTTGAATCTACAAGATGCACCACATTCTATGCTTTTCATACTATAGGATAAATTTTTTTTTAATTTCATAATTTTTGGACCAAGTTATGGTGGGTATACACAGACGTTTTAATAATTCTAAAATTTCTAGTAAAAAAATCATAACTAATTATTTACATGGAAAAAAATTACGAAAGAAAATCCAGCACATCTAGGCATGTGTCCTCTACTTATATTAAAAAATTTAGAAAGAAATATTATGTTTTTCTTGTACTTAGGGTGGTCAGACACAATCTTGCTTCTTAAAAAATTCAATTTTCTCAAAACAAATTTACTTTTTTCTAAAAAGGGACTAGTAGCCTAGAAACTACATTCAATTTGCTACAACTTTTGTTCTTACATATTTTTCAAATTATGTTAATAACCTATTCAAATTTTTATGTCAAGTTTCCTTACTCTAATTTTCTAAATTTTCATCACCACTTAGAGGCCTAGTTTGGACCCCCATGATCCTACACATACCCTGGTCCTCTCTTGGAGACATTAGACACAATGTTCCCTAAGTGAAAGACCTTGCATGAACTTAACAAAACTCCTTTAAATATCTTTTGCATTTTACATATTACATTTTCAATTTTACATTCTTGCCACCTTGCATAACACAACTTGCATGTCTGTGGTACCTTACTCTTTGTTCATGGGTTCTAAGAATATGAAGCTTTGCTTGTCTCATGAAGCACGAACTGGAATTTTCTTTTGTGGTGCCTTGTTAAAGTTATCAAGAGGTATAACTTTAATATGGTTGAGCAGGAAGCCCATTCAGTGGCACAAATTTCCCCATAGCAACCTTTGTGTTTGTGAGTGCATACCAACTAGTGTATGTATCTTAACTTTTGGGTCTTCTCACCCGGTAGATTGCCATGAGTTATGTTTCCCTAGAGTGAGTATGCATTCTCTTTATTTTTTCTCAAACAACCTAGATCTAATCCACAACTAGTTGGACAGACAATCGAAGCTCAATCCAATTTCCCTTTCACATGTGTTCCTTTCTTCTTATGTCTAGTTTTCAGTGGGATTTTCATCCTGGGGGCTTGATTATCCCTCTTGATCATTGTCATTCCTTCTTGCTAGCATAAGTGCATTTGGACCTCTGTCTCAATATGCATGGCTACTTTAGTGTGAGTTTGAAGCAAGTTCATTCTCTCACTAAAGTGGGGGCTAAATGTGTTGTAGAAAAATGGTCCCTTGGAATTTTCATGGTCTTTTAGGCCTTTCTTCATGATGCTTGGTCCATTTTTCTTTGATTTAATGTTGCAATGTGGCTTGAATATTCACATTAGGTCCTTGAAATTCAAATTACGCAGTCTTGTGAAGGTGTTGTAAAAAATTTCTACACTTTTCTAGATTCCTTTCATTACAATTCACCTAAAAAATCACCTTTCATCACTTATTAAGTCCTATTTTGAAGTGTTGTAAAGTCTTGTAACAATATTTCACGCTTTTTTATGCTTAATTTCACTATTTACACCTTTTTATGCTTTATTTGACCCCTTTATGCCCTTATAAGGCTTAATTAAGTGTTTTTTTTAATGTAAACCCAACAAAAAACATTAAATGGAAGATAATTCTTGACACCAACTTACAAGCCTAGAGTGGGATAATTCTTGGCTCAAAATTAAAAATATTTCAAATTTTCTTTTGGGTTTTTATTTAAAATCACCTTATGTCGGCCTATGATGAGGTATCTTCGGGTTAATAAGGCACAAGTGTGTATAAATAAGTGATTTTACATCCATTTTAACCCTCATTCATCAAGTTCACTTATTCACTCATTCATTCAAGCATTCAAGCACTTTGCATCATTTAATCAAGCATTAATCAAGTATCTTGGAGCATCCATTGATATATCTTCATATTTTTTCAACAAGGTTGATGAGTTTAGGAAATTTGCAAGTTATTCATTCATCTTTCCTTGTTCATTTCATTCCATTTCTTCATTAAGGGTTTGATTACCAAAGTGGAATTTGACCAAGGAAAATCCCTATAACCTAACCCTTAACCATTTTTTCCCTTTTGTATGTGTGTTTGTAGACTTGTGTATGCAAATTTATGTAGCAATTAGGTGTTGAAAGGGGGTCAAAAAGTCAAAAAAGTGTTTCAAGTCAGCTATAACCTATTTCAAGCTTGGAGACAACCTATAATTCATTTATTATAGATTTGAATCCATTAACCTGACAAGCAGACAACCTCAGATCTGGTGCTACAGAATTGGTCCCTGATTTCACAAAATTTTGGGAGAGGACTAATTTTCCATCAGTGGTAAATGAGTCCCACCTTAAGGATGGAAATATAGATTTTTTTAGATTCTAGATCTTAACAATCAGAGACCTGTTTCTAGAAGTTTTTATCAGAAGCGAGATTGATTTGCCATCAGTGGTGAATAAGTCCCACTGGTGATTTTTAATGATCTCTGTCAGCATTTAGGATACTCTAGATTCTTCATTCTCTGCCCAGGTGCACTCTGATTCATCCTTCTTCTTTTCTATTTTGAATTTGTTCATGCTTTAGTTCATACTCTCATATTGCATTGTGTTTTCAAACATCACTTGTTTCTTAGACTATGCATTCATAATTAGTCAATTACTTAGATTAGATGCATTTAGATCATCTCTTTTATCCTTAATAGAATCATATACATCTTAATTTGAGTGAACGGCATTAATTTTTTGTGAGGTTTATCTCTCTCCTTTTAGGCGAGACATCCTATGAGGCCAAGAGTAGTATATAAGCCTCATACCCAAAAATTTATGGTTCAACTCTTGACTACGACTAGACCCTAGTGAAAAAAGGAACATATTACCTTTATATCAACTAAGCTTTCCTTCCAAAGAAGAGCTAAACCCCTAGAAGCACCAAATGTTGATTATTCGTAAAATTTCCACAAAAACCATTTAGAAAAGAGAGTTTTTAAAACATTTGAGTTCAATTTGGTTTCTCACAGGAGAGAAATGTCAAATTTTAATAGATCTAACTAACACCTAATTAGGTGCCTCTTGTTAGGAGAATTTAATCCCCTAACATTCCATGATAAGACCTTCATTTTCTTGATGGGAGGGCACCTCTCCCCTCTTCCTCTAAGTTCTTTTTTGGGAAGGCATCCCAACAATAAACTCAAATTGCAAATTCTACTTAGTTGCACCTAATCCTATCATTCAAGGACTAAGATTTATTTTATTTTTAGTAGGTGAAATTAAAGTAGTTAGTATGCCTGCATCAATCTCCTATTGAGTTTTCAGGTGTTTAGGTTTACGCCCTCTCTTTGAAGGAGAAGAAAGGGGTAAAATGGGTGATAATGGAAATTGTGAAATAGAAAATTTCCCTTTAGATAGAGGACTTGTCTGATTGTTCTCCTAACCTTCTAAATCCAAAATTTTGTTAGGAGAAATTACTTCAAAAGGATTTTGAGGTAATGGAATGGAGAAATCCTTTTCAATTTGCATTAGATCATTGTCAATTGCAGTCAATACTTTTTCATGCATGACTTCATTAAAATCAACCTTAGATTCCTTCATTAACCTCTAAATCTTGTCAATTAAATGTTGATCGATTGAAACCTGAGTTGAAGTGTTATTATTTATTCCTGGGGAAGCACCAAGGTTTGGGAAATCTGAGCTTGTCAAGGTTTCCTTTTCCATACCCATAGTCTTAATAGCAAGATTCACTTGTTAAGAATGACCTTAGACTTTTGAAGGGGAAGAAACCAAATCCTTTGACATAACCTCCATATTTAGATTTTCAACACTTGAATTATGAGTTGACACATGAACTATTTTCATTCTAGGATTATCCGATTTAATTGATTCCTAAAATTTATCAATGATCTAATCAGAGAATTCTTTGTTTATTCCCAAAGAAACCCATAGATTTTCTTTAGGAGACTTAACTACAAAAGTAAGCTTAACAGAAGGGGAGCCATGATCCAAAGAAAAATATTTCTCTTTGAGCAAAGACTCCCTATTATGATTTGTATTTAAGCCTTGCAAATTTGCATTTGAATGTCCAACAGAAGTAAAAGACCCCTTCTGAGATTTCATATTCTTGGGCTTTTGAACTCTTTTGAGGGAGAAGTAAGGGGAAAATTTACTAGTACCAATACTTGGGAAGATGGAAATTTTCACTTAGACCAAGGCCTATTATTCATCAAAATATCCAGAGAAATAATTTCAAAGTTGTTTTGGATGATAGTCCAATTTCCATATTGAATACGATTTTTAAAATTAGCTTAAACATTAGGGGATTTAGAAGATTTGAGCAAATTTTCCATTAACCTTTGATCTTGAGGAAACAATTTTATCGAAGATTGGACATGTGCATCCACTACCACAATTAATTTTTGTGTAGAAATGATAGGAATTACTACTAAGGAGGGAGTTTTTATCACTGTAGGATTCATGTTAAACTCCGAGCTTACTAAATGATAGGAAAAATTTGTTTCAAGCGATGAATATTTCATAATAGAAACCTTGTTAATTAACCTAAGATTCATTAACATGGAGATCTGGGTTAGGAACAACCCTAGTAGATTCCCTCTAGAGACTTGGATTTCCCTTTGGACAAGTAAGATCTTTTGGAGAAGATAGTTTAATCCCTTTAAATAGGGGAACATCTAATTCAATTGAAGATTTTGAAACCAATTGAAATCCTTGACAATAAATCATCTCCAAATGCCATCTATAAATTTCATATTACAAAATCTTCGCAAATTTTTCTTAGGGTTTATTAAGAATTTTTTTTTTGACATTTAGAATACCTTTGATAATTAGGGAGTTCAATAATAAAAATTTCCCAAAAGAATTCCCTATTACTTCAAGGATTTTAGGATCCATAAATTCTAAAGGCATACTAGAATGGAAAAACAAATAGGAATTTCCAAACTTAGGTTGATATTAGGTTGAAAGAGCAGATGCCACGAGAAGATGAAAATGAAATTTCTTCCAAACTAGACAAAATTAGTTTCAAGAACCTTATTTTTAGATTGTATTGAATCCAAAACCAATACAAAGGTATTTGAGGAAAGAACCTAAAAATATAAAGTTTCAAACCAATGTGCATGAACTTGCTTATGTAGTTTTGAAAGAGACAAACCTTCACCCCATACTTGAAGGATCACCACATACGTGTGAAGATCTTGACATTTATGATTGAGGGGTTGTTTCTCCATGTTCACAAAAGGAATTGAAAGCCAAATTTTATCTCTAGGGTTAGCAAAAGAATTCCCCCTAGGCGCATTTTATCCACTAGGGTTTATCCTCGAAAAGCTAGTGAGAGTTTGGAGGTCTGAGGAATCCTTAGGGTTATCCTCCCCAATATGATCTCACACTTCATTTCCCTTGGAGGTGGCCACAAAAATATCCCCATGAACTGTAGGCTCCATTTGGAGTTTAGCCTTCTATGCATCAAATTTTGGCACTGGAGGCAACTTCAGGTTAGAGCATAAGAGTTGCCTCGAATCAAAATGGAGCATGTCCTGCATTTTGGTTTGACCCATCAACCCAAGATGCATTTTTTTCCCATTCTTCCTAGACCCTTACATGCCCATTTCCTGATGTCTAATTAGAAGCAGAATATTTCTATTCGGATGTATTGAAATGTGTTTTTCCCAGAGGAACCCTAATGGAGACATAAGGGCTAGAAACCCTTGCACGTGCCCTATTCCTTTTACTCACAGGTTTTGACTTGGAAAAATTTATTAGATAATGTGATAGAGGATAATCTCCACCATGATTTTCATACCAATGTTTTCTATTTTCCCAGGGAGCCATGTCAACCCATTTACCATCATGAAAAACCTGTTGTGGGATCTGCCCAGAAAAACCTTCATTATTGAACTGTGGATTTTTGGGTAGGATTTATAAGCTACTTTTGCACTCTTAGGATGTTTCACCTAAAAGGAGAAAGATAAACCCCACTCAAAATTCTATGTGGTTCATTCAAATTAGGAAATGTATGATGTTATTAAGGTTGAATGGAATGATCTAAGTGAAATTAAATGAACTATTTGACTTATTATGAATGCAAAACCTAAGAATTATGCAATGTTGGAAAGTACAATATGATATGCAAACATGAACTAAACATGAATAAATGCAAAACATAAAAGAAGAAGGCTTAATTAGAGTGCACGTAGGAGTTTGATGAAGATTGTGGAGTGTCCTGAATGCTAACAAAAATCATAAAAATCACCAGTGGGACTCATTCATCACTGATGGCTAATCAATCTTGCTTCTGATGAAAACTTCTGGAAACTAGTTTTTGAGTGTTAGGATCTAGAATCTAACAAAATATAAATTTCCAGTCTTAAGGTGGGACTCATTTGCCACTAATGGAAAATAAGTCCACTCCCAAAATTTTCTAAAATCAGGGACCAATCCTATAGCACTAAATTTGAGGTTATCTGCTTGTTGGGTTGACAAAGTCAAATATGTAGAAAATAGACATAATGTCTTCTCCAAGCTTGAAATAGGTTGTAGTTGACTTGGAACACTTTGCTGACTTCTTGTCCACTTCTCAACACATAATAGCTTGTCAAATCTATATACACATGTTTGCAAATACACATGCAGAGGGGAAAAATGGTTAAGGATTAGGTTATAGGGATTCACCTTGGTAAAATCCCACTCTGGTAATCAAACCCTTAATGAAATAATGAAATGGAAGAGAATGATAAACAAATAACATGCAAATGCTATCAACTTACCAAACCCTTGTTGAAGAAAATATGAAGATATCAATGGATGCTCCAAGATACTTGATTAGTGCTTGATTGAGTGATGCAAAGTGCTTGAATGCTTGAATGAATGAGTGAATAAGTGAACTTGATGAATGGGGGTTAAAATGGATGTAAAAGGACTTATTTATACACAATTGTGCCTTAGTAACCAGAAGATACCTTATCACAGGCAACATATAAGGTGATTTTAAATAAAAACCTAAAAGAAAATTTCAAATGTTTTGAATTTTGAGCCAAGAGGGACTCATTCGCCACCCATGGTGAATGGGTTCTACATTGGACTTGAAAGTGGTTGTTGGGAATTATCTTGCATTTAATGTTGTCTATTGGATTTACATTTAAAAACACACTTAATTAAGCATTATAAGGATATAAAGGGGTCAAATAAAGCATACGAAAGGTCTAAATAGTGAAATTAAGCCTATAAAAGCATGTAATCCTATTACAAGACTTTACAACACTTTAAAAGAGGACTTGATAAGTGATGAAAAGGTTATTTTTAGGTGAATTGTAGTGAGTAGAGTGCAGAAAAGTGTAGAAATGTCTTACAAAACTTCACAACACCTTCAGAAGATGCCATAATTTGAATTTTAAGGGCCTCATGTGAATGTTCAACCCACACTACCACATTAAATCAAAGAAAAATGGACCAAGCATCATGAAGAATGGCCTAAAAGACCATGAAAATGGTAAGGGGCCATTTTTATATGGAAAATTCACCTCCCACTTTAGTGAGAGGATGAACTTACTTCAAACTCACACTAAAGTAGCCATGAATATTGAGAGAGAGGTCCCAATGCACTTATATTAGTAAGATGGAATTACAATGATCAAGATGGATGATCAAGCCCCTAGGATGAAGATCCCATGGAAAATGAAACATAAGAACAAAGGAACACACATGTGTGAAAGAGAAGAAAAGGGGGAATTGGATTGAGCTTCGATCATTTGTCCAACTAGTTGTGGATTAGATCTAGGATATTTGTGAGAAAAAGAGAATGCATACTCACTCTGGGGCAACATAACTCTTGGTGGTCCACTAGGTGAGAAGACCCAAAAAGGTGAAGTACATATGCTAGTTGTTATGCACTCACAAACACATAGGTGGCTATGGGGAAATTCGTGCCGCTGAATGGGCCTTTTGCATAACCATATCAAAGTTATACCTCCTGATAACTTTAACAAGGTGCCACAAAGGGAAAATGTCATTTTGTGCTTCATGAGACAAACAAAGCTTCAAATGCTTATAACTCATGAACAAAGAGCAAGGTACCACATACATGCAAGCTACGTTATAAAAGGTGGCATTTAGATGTAAAAAAATGTAAAGCAGTAAAATGCAAAATGCAAAAGATGTAAAAGAAAGTTAAAAGGAGTCTTGTTAAGTTCATGCAAGGTCTGTCACTTAGAGAACATTGTATAATGTCTCCAAGAGAGGACCGATCAAAGAATATCATATTCACACCTTAGGGAATGTAGTGCATTGCATCAAACCACTAAGAGGAATGTAATAAGATAGGTCATACTTATGAAGTACATCACACCCAATGTCATCCAAAAAGTGATGAACGTGTTGTATGAAGTGACAAGGCTGCACTAAGAATAAAAAATACAAGTGGAATTATGTCAATTTATGCCCCCCACTTTAAAGGAATTGCTACACACCATGTTGTGAGTAATTACTTTAAAGTAGTGAAGGAAAGAAAATTCAAAAAGAAAACAAGACATGAGAGACAACTTGGAAAACCCTTATGCCAAGACATATGTTTTTGAGTAAGGCTACATCATGTAAATAAAAAAGAAAGCAAAAGAAAGGGAGGTTGCCCCCCAGAAAGGAACACACTAAACACATAAGGGATCTATGGATTTGGGGTTAGTATGTTTGTTGCTGCAATGTTTTTATGAAAGAGATCAGAACTATCATCATTATTCAAAGTACATAGAATTGGAAGAATAACACAAAGAAAGTGAAAATAAAAGGAAAACAATGTCTGTTTTGGGTCAACATGGAAGAGACATTGTGGTCTCAACACCTTGCATCATCCCCAAAAGGAAAAAAAAAAAGTAACAAAAGAAAATGACCGTTTGGGTCAACATGGAAGAGACATAGGGTGTCTCAATGCTTTGCATCATCCCCAAATGGAGAAACACAAAAGAAAAGAAAAAAAGGAAATGCATGACATATAGAAGAAGTGTACAAAGAGAGAACATCAAACACACATTATGGGGGAACATAATACACACATGAAACTAAAAATGTAAAAGGAGCTAGTAATGCAAGTGTAAGTCAACCATTAACCGAGTTATTGGTTTCTCAATCTTAAGTAGTTAAGTGGAAAGTGAATAATGTAGTTAAGAGACAAAGAAAAATGCATTACAAGGACAAGGATAACAACTTGCCACCCACAAAGTGTAAGGAAAGAGTGAGCCGAGGTGGGTGATGGGAAAGGATCATGCAATAGTGAGAATAGAAAATGCTACAACTATTGCATGATAAAGGGGTTTAGTTTTTAATGGGATAATAGGAAAGAAATTAGTGATACTTATCTAGTATGTCCTTCAATGTCAAAAATTCTTTGGTTCAATGTCCAAGAACATGATGATATTTGCAAAATGGCATGTTAGAATCTTTAGGATGGATGACCAACCTATTCATAGGTGGTAAAAGTATAAGGCCCTTTTTTAAAAGTAGTTGAAGTCTCCTTTCACATTCAGGTGAAGGATGAGTAGGAAACTTAAGTTTTTTCAATTTATAAGGTCATTTTCATTTGTTATATTCTCCTTTCTCATGAATGGAAGGAGGAGGACCCATGGGGATCCTAGCATCCTTTTCATGAGAATTAGGTAATGGTTGTTCACATGGAAGGAGAATGTTCAAGTCAAGAGGAGAATCAAAGATCACTGTACCATCATCTCGAAGTCTCCAATATTCAAAAGAAGGATTATCAATATGAGGAGGATCATGATATCCTAATCCTGTTGTGTTTTCTTCTATTGGTTTTTTTTCAAGAAGTTGGTGAAAGTTATGCTCATGTGTTGTGTCACAACCTTGTTTACTTAGGATACTAAAGCCTTTCCATATGTTTCTTCATGGTTAATGTGAGTGTCTGTGACTTTGTGATCATAAAATGGTTGAGGATATGTTTGTTGAGAGGAACTAGGTCCACTTGATGGAGGGATCTTAGGTACCACTTGAGTTTTAGGATGGAGGTATCCAAAGTGATCAGGAGGTGTAATAGTAGGAAGATTTGGTGGGTTCATGGATGGGTAAAAGGTAGCATTTTCTTCAAGGTTATCAAGAAAAATTAATTTAAGAACTTGTTCATGCTATCATCATCTTCTCCAATGATGTCTACACAACGAGGAGAAAAATAGTGAGTAGTTGAGGGAGCATGAGGAAGCTCAAGGTCAGTAAGGCCACAACCAAAGGCACAATTGGACATGTCTACTAAGGATTTCAATGAATTCCAAAAAAAATTAGAAGAAAATTCCATGATACAAGTGAACTAAGATGTAAGAAATAGTAGAAACTAGAGAATCTTGAAAGAAAAACATAAAGCAACTACAAAAAATTGTAATGTAGGAAATACCCAAAAAAATGCCTGAAAAATGCAGTATGAAATGTGCAGGTGGACAGATTCACCTTGGGTGGCGAATGAGTCCCAGTATGATATTTTTTTGTGTTTTTCAAAAAATTTAAAGTGATTCCAATGCTCTTTAGATGTAAACTAAGGATACAAATGCATATTTTTAGTTTTTCAATGATATGATAAGCAAAAATGAAGTCTAAATGAGTCTTTCACTAATGCAATTTTAATAAACACTAGGATGCAGAAACAAAACAAAACCTAAATGATTGTTGATGCAAATGAAACCAGGATGCAAGATGCAATTGAAATAAGAAAGATAAAGTGCTCAATATGCAGGTTCACCAAAATGAACCATGGATTTTTGGGTAGGATTTATAGGCCCTACTCTTGCACTCTTAGGATGTTTCACCTAAAAGGAGAGAGATAAAACCCACTCAAAAGTATAGGTGGTTCATTGAAATTAGGAAATGTATGATGTTATTAAGGCTAAATGGAATGATCTAAGTGTAATTAAATGAACTATTTGACTTATTATGAATGCAAAACCTAAGAATTATGCAATGTTGGGAAACATAATGTGATATGCAAACATGAACTAAACATGAACAAATGCAAAACATAAACAAAGAAGGTTGAATTAGAGTGCACTTGGGAGTTTGATGAAGATTTTGGAGTGTCCTAAATGCTAACATAAATCACTGAAAATCACTAGTGGGACCCATTCGACACTGATGGCGAATCAATCCTGCTTCTGATGAAAACTTTTGGAAACTGGTTTCTGAGTGTCGGGCTTTGGAATTTGACAAAATATGGATTTCCAGCCTTAAGGTGGGACTCATTCACACTGATGGAAAATCAGTCCACTCCCAAAATTATGTGAAATTATGGACCAATCTTGTAGCACCAGATCTGAGGTTATCTTCTTGTCGGGTTGACGGAGTCAAATCTATAGCAAACAAACAAAATTTCTTCTCTAAGCATGAAATAGGTTGTATTTGACTTGAAAAATTTTGTTGACTTTGTGTCCACTTTTCAACATCTAATAGCTTGTCAACTCTACATACATAAGTCTGCAAACACACATGCAAAGGGGAAAATGGTTAAGGGTTAGGTTATAGGGATTTTCCTTGGTCAAATCCCTCTTTGGTAATCAAAGCCTTGATAAAATAATGAAATGGAAGAGAATGATAAACAAATAACATGTAAATGCTATTTACTTACCAAACCCTTGTTGAAGAAAATATGAAGATATATGAATCGCTGCTCTGACATACTTGATTGATGAATGGGGGTTAAAATGGATGTAAAAACACTTATTTATACATACTTGTGCCTTAGTAACCCAAAGATACCTCATCACAACCTGACATAAGGTGATTTTAAATAATAACCCAAAAGAAAATTTCAAATATTTTGAATTTTGAGCCAAGAGGAACTCATTCCCCAGCCATGTAAAATGGGTCCCACCTTGGACTTGAAAGTGGGTGTTAGGAATTATCTTGCATTTAATGTTGTTTTCCAAGTTTACATTCAAAAAAACACTTAATTAAGCCTTATAAGGGTTTAAGGGGGTCAAATAAAGCATAAGAAAGGTATAAATAATGAAATTAAGCCTATAAAAGAATGAAATCTTGTTAGAAGACTTTACAACACTTTAAAATAGGACTTGATAAGCGATGAAAAGGTGATTTTTAGGTGAATTATAATGAATAGAGTCTATAAAATTGTACAAATGTTTTACGACACTTCACAAAACCTTCACAAGATGCCATAATTTAAATTTTAAGGACCTAATCTAAAATTTTCAAGCCACATTGCAACATTAAATCAAAGCAAAATGGACCAAGCATCGTGAAGAAAGGCCTAAAAGACAATGAAAATGACAAGGGGCCATTTTTATATGACACAATTATTATTCCTTATAGCTGCATCAACCCAATTCTCATTACAAAAAGCCCACTGTGGAATGTGGGAAGCAGAACCATTCACACCTGGTGGTAGGGGATCACCCAAAGCCTCATCATCCTAGTGAACACCATCCATAGACTAAAATCCTTGCTCCTTTTTTCACTCAAGAGCCATGTCTAATATCAAAAAAATACACATACTTCTTTATTTAGAGCGTGGAAATTTTATCTCAAAATAATATTTCCTAAGTGCATTATTGTGTTATAATTACATATATTTGTGTTATTTTTTATTTAAAAAAGGGGTAAAAATTTATTAATACCAAAGAAGAAATACAAAGAAGAAGGGCAGAACACCCAAATCAAAACCAATCACTAACCAACCTTATCATTATCAATTAATTGATCTAACATATAAGAAAGATCTAAAGGCAAAGAACTCCTGTCAACAATATTCCAACCTTCTAGCCGATCAGACACCCATTTAGCCAAGTAATCTGCCACACCATTTCACTTCGAAGGAATATGTGAAAATGAAACTGAGTCAAAAGACTTGCGCAAACTAAAAATCTGATGAATAACTAAGGATAACCACCAATTATCCCCATCCAACCACCTCTTAGTTAGCATTGAAATCACCACCTATGAATTGGATTGACAAAGGACCCTTCTCCAACCTAGAGCAAATGCTCTCTCCAAAGCATAGAAAATAGCAAGGGCTTCCATATAATTATTAGTATGAAACCCTTTATAAGTAGGAAAGAAGAATTAGCCATCTCCAGACCTATCTCTACAATACCACCTATCCCTGTAGGAGCAAGATTCCCCCTAGAAGAGCCATCTATATTAATATTTAGAACCCTAGGAGGGGAAGGATGTCATCTGCCTTAACAACTTTCTCCTTAACCCGTCTACACCTCTATCTAATAGGAATACCATTCTCTTGAGCAGGGAATCTCAATCTTCTAAAAATTTCCAAATCAGTAGAATCCTAATTATAAAATTAATTATTTTATATTTATCTCATAATAGATTTTTAGTAAGTTTCTTTGCATCTTTTCATCATTTAAAAGATAATTGAACTCAACATATCTTGTTTAAGTGTAGCTATAGAGTAATCACTAAACATAATGAGAGTTGATAGGTGAAAAAAAAAGATTTATGATGATGATCTCCCAACCCTACTAGTTACAACCATACTTGGCATGATAAAGAATATGTTTAGATAATGCAATGGAGTAATTGATATATGTATCTTAACATATAAAATTTGATAAAACTTGGGTCATTGTAAAATTTTGTCAATAGAAGGTAAAAAAAATGACATCTATATTTAGATGAGGAATAGAAATCATTTTTGGAAAAAATTATGTAACTTGATTCTTATTAATGCATCATTCGATTAAAATAATGAACATATTTTAGTCATCTAAATGACACATTATAGTTATGTTAAGCTATATAATGATCAACAACTGTATGTGTAAAATGTATCCATGTGCCTTCATCACATAGAACAAAAAATATAATAATGTTCAGAAAAATTTAGTTGATGCAATGATTAGTATGGAAATTTAATGAACCCTTTTCTATGAATTTAAAATCCTTGTAAACACATGTGTGTCTTCTCTTAGATTTTGTTCCCAATGTAGAACAACTAACTATGTAACTAGGGAAAGAGAAGCTAAGAGACACCAAAATGAAGAAGGTAACATAAAGTGATAAATTAGGTTTGGAGGCTAGTACTAAAAAAGGAAAAAAAATAGGAAATGCACATCAAGGTCATAAAATAACCCACCCTTTGAAGTGAATTTTATTCATAGTTTAATGAAGTGTCATCCAAGTGAGTAAGGTTTTTGTTGATGTATCAAAATGGCATGTATGGACTAGCTTCTGAATTGCCATTAAGTATGATAGACATGGTAAAATGAAATAAAGCATCACATAAGAGGGCCTCATAATTAAGAATACTAAAAGTATCAATCCAGACTTATATATGTTGATCTAAGAGATTGATATGACCTATGCCATAACCACTACATATTTTAAACAATTGTGCAATGTAGTGATGTGAAAAACATGATTTTTATTACGATATAATAAACATCAAGTGATTGGGATAAAATTAATTTTCCATCAATAAAATTCTCTGAAACCATTCCTAAAAAAACATCAACTTTGAAAAATCATATAGAATCATAGCATCAATTTCATTTGTAGTTGGTAACATGATAAGGTGTATGATTTTTAAAATAAAATTTTATGTAAACTATGCTAAAAGTATTCCATAATACCATGCTTTTACATACAGATAATTTTAATTCTACTTCTACTTCATTGTGTGACTAATGTTAAATATTGTAAGCAATGTGATAAAGGATTGTCTAGAGATGCATAGTAGGATTAATGGAATATAGTAGATATGTACCATGCATCTAATTTAGGAAAGAAAGTTGTGTTTCTAGGATCAAATAAGAAGATTATGATGTGGTTCATATTATAAAAAATATAGGATCTCAAGGAAACCACTATATTAAGTATTTGTACTTATCAATTGCATATGATAGAAATTGGATTTGGTTAATGTGGAAATCAATTGCAATGTGGGCCAACATATATTTTTCATAAATTCCATGCAAATATTTAGGAGAATTGAATTAAAAATTACTAGCTTAGATTTAAAGCAATCAATATACATCCTTAATATAATGCTCAATGTAAAATTTATGTAAATTCCATTTTAAAGCATATGTATTATAATAATTAATGAAGAAAAATATTGGTGGATATCTAGTATGAAATTAATTAAAAGCTAAGCTTTACTGTGTTAATAATTGCTTTGTTGAAGTTTTAGGTTATAGGATTCTCGTGTTCTTGAGGTTAGTGGTTCTAATGCTAGAGGTATACTAGGCACAAAAGTATTAAGAGCTAGAATTTATGTCATTTACATGCAAGAGGCTAATGTCAATTTTAAAATAGCATTCATCTATCATCAATTGGCAATTAGATGATAGATCATTTTTAATCTATTTTTTAATAATTTTCATTGATGAATATTTATTGATCTTTATACATTCTCAAACATAAATTCAATTGTTAATTGTGAGTGGAAAATTAAATGCTATTTTTTTATTACTTTATACAATTTATTGAACTTATTCTTTATAGCAAATTAATGATTATATATTTCATTTTCTAAAAATATTTAATTTATTTAAAACAAGTATTTACTTTATAAATATATAATATGACTTTCTCTTAAAATTATTTATCTTTTATAAATATTAAATTTTTTTATCAGAATAATTATTAATCTATTAAATTAAGAATAAATATTTTTAACTTTTAATTAATATGAAAAAAATTATAATCCATTTCATTAAATACAAATAATAAAGTGAGTATATGTTTCCTGATTTTCTCATCCAAAAATAAAAACTAAAAATATTCATTTTGCAACCATAAAAAAATCTCTCAAATAAAATAAAAACCCTTTAAAAATTTTGATTAAATAATTATTCCATAAAAACTACATCCAACATGGATAAAAAGATAAAAGTAGATAGGGTATGTGTATATATATGACGTAAGCGTTTTACTCCTTTCAAGGTTCCTGTTAGTCCCCGGGGACTTTCGACGATTTTTTTGATACAGTTACCGATAGAGCTACTTCCATCGACGCTTGTTCGAGAAAGATTTGTATGGGCGGGGCAGTCAAATATTCTACGCGATCAGGTATATCTATCGCTCAAATGTTGACAAATACTAAGCTCTATTGGGAACTGAATGTCCAAAACATGGCCGAACGTCCCACGAGACTAACAGGAACCTTCCCAGCAGTTAAAAGCTTATTTAAAGCACTCTTGACAAATTTGTGGTTCCTTTAGCTTAACGGTTGGAAATTTTCCTTATCAGATAATCAGTAACTTCCATCTATTTATATTAAAACGTAGCAGAGAAGAGGAAAGACCAATAACAGTTTCCATGTTGGTGCTCCGTCGATAATTACAAGTATTGATGTCACTTCTTCGCAATTACTAACTTCCCAACAATGGTAAATGTTTTTCGCGTTCTACGATGTTTGTTTAAGTTTTTCACATTTTGTCTTTGGTTAGCATATAAAAACTGAATTCTCTCAACGCGTATAACAACTAATATTAAATCGTAGGAAGAGGGACAGAGGAGCAGCAGCAGTTGATTGTCACCAACACCAAATCATTCACAAAATATCTTAGAATCTTCATTTGCATGGTTCTTCTCGAATCTGACTATTGCTATATATACCTCCTGTACCACACTATTATTTCCACCACTTCATTTATTCTTCCTTTTGCACACGCTCAGGAAGAAGCCAATTTACATCTCGCTCACAACGGCACTCAATAGGTAAGCATTGTTGAGTGTGAAGTCTAACCACTGTCTTTTCGTCTTCGTCTTCTCATGACTTGTCATCTGTCTTGAAGAGAACATTATATATTTCTTTTCTTTTCTTTGATGATAGATGATGATGTATTGTAATCTTGTTGTTGCAAATAATAAGAGCTATTTATCCTGTTTTTTCCATAGATGTAGTCAATCTTTGAAAACCACGTAATTTGGTGTTCTTATTGTTTATCTTTGTTTATGTATTGCTGTTATAATATTAATTATCTGCATTTTAAATTCAACAATTAATATCAGAACTTGTGAGATCCAGGGAGAGCAAGTAGGAAAAAGGATTTACAGGGTTGAAGCTGTTGTTTAAAGACTAAAGGTTTGCTAGATATTAGAGAGAGATACAGGTTTGCAGTCTTAAATTGGAGTCAGATTGCACCGAAAAGCAAAAAAAAATCATAGCAGGCATTATTGCATGGAGAGTCCCTTAAACTCCAGAAAATGTTGATTATTGATTGAAGCTGCTCAAAACCTCAACGGAAGATTGGGGTTTGGTTTGATTGCAAAAAATCACATGCTTGGATATATTTTCAGAGGGGCGGTGTTGGGTATTTCAATAGCAACAACACAAGGCACGCGAAATGTTTGACGATATGCCAAGCCGATAAAATGGTTGGAACAGTGCAACCATAGTTAAAAGTGCCGATTGAGGTCAATCCAGATGGCTGAGAGCCTCCGGAAGGCCTCGCTTTTCTAGAAAGTCAGCTGCAGAATGTGCACTATGCACCTTTCTCCAAAAGGGCAGAAATCTTGCGACGGTGGCAAGATTGTACAGGGATTATAATGTTAGGCCTATGACAAGGGGTATGATCGAGTCACATCAAAGGAGTGAGAGAAGCACCTGGAGCGTTTCAAGAACACAAACTTCTTCAAGATTGAGAACGAAGGGATTCATGGAGAGCTCTGCAGGCGGGCGCAGCGGGGGGAGGTGTGGCGGTGGTTGAAGGGAGGAGCTAGGCGCGGCAGGGGAGGAGAGATAAGGTAATCTCTACACTTCCTAAGAAGAACAGCACAAGGACAGCCCACTTGAAAGGAGGAAATGAGGAGCCTGGGATGGAAATGAAATGCCATAAAAGGTATAAAAGCGGGTACATATGTTAGATGAAAGAAGCAAGATAAAATATAAAGGGACTACGAAAGAGACAAAAGGAATAAGATTGAGAGAGGGGTCCACGACCCTGGGAGATGGTCTGACGAAAGTCTGCCGCAAATAGAAAGTTTTATGTCCTCTCTACGGGGATTTTGGTAAGCTGGAGCAGCTGTTTTGGCGTCTGACTTTGATATTGTTTTCAAAACCATTAGAGGCATCTACAGTTTCTCTGGAAAGTGGGGAGGCTAATGAAGCGATGTGGATTAAAGAGTGTTGTTATTAAATTGGAGGGAAAACATCCTTTTCTCTGGCATGACCACTGGCCTATCAATGACTATGCTACAGTTTTTGAATGTCTTGATTTGGTGGACGAATTGTCTGCGGAGGCTTCCAGAGTTGCAGCGAAGATCAGGGGGACGAAAAAATCTTCCGCTAAATATGTTGCTATGTATATGTGAATTGAGGAGGACTGGATGATACACTATAAGAAGCTAGAGAACTGGGCTAAAATTAAGAACGACGAGGATTTGAGAATTTATAGCGGTAAGGAAGAGATTATGGGCCGGGTTGCAAAATTTCCTGGGCTGGAGAAGCCGTCTATTGATCTGATTATTAAATCACTGAATGAGGAAAATACATGTTTGTGAAAGATCCTTCAAAGCCTTAGTTGTGTATATGTGAGATTCTTAATGACAGTTCATTTGAGAATGATTGGGGAAAAATCATTTCCTCAGGATGAAGAAGTACCTCCTCCAGTAGAGGAAGAAACTACAGCTAAACTGGAGTTTAAGAAAGATGCAAAAGAGGCAGATTACTTTGGGTTGAATCAGTTCTTGATAGAGGTGGTGCAAGGGAACGATGCATTGGACTGGTTAGTTGGTTTGGCAATTAAATAAAAATAAGCTTGGAAAAGCAATATGGTTTGGACTTCAAGTGGGAGATTGTTGAGTGTTAAGTCCAACCACTACTTTTTCATCTTCCTCTTCCCATGAATCTCCATCTACCTTGAAGAGAACATTATATATTCTTTTTCTTTGGTAATAAATGATGATGTTTTTTAATCTTGTTGTTGCAAATAATAAGAGCTATTTTCCCTACTTTTCCTATGGATGTAGCCAATTTTTAGTGAACCACGTGATTTGGTGTTGTTATTGTTTATCCATGTTTGTGTATTGTTGTTATGATATTAATTATCTGCACTTTAAACTCAACAAGCATTACTTGTTGCAATAATATTGTTTTTTTAGGTTTTTATTTGTTAGTTATCAAACCTTTTGTTTTGGAAGGTCACTGTTTACTGTTTAGTAGTTTCCACGACTCAATGGCATTCCCTTCATTCCTCTGCCAAAGATAACGCCATCCAAAATTTTGAAACAATCATAAATGAGTTGTTTGGAGAAGAAATACATGAACTACTAAATGTATAGGAAGACAGATATGATGGTGTACAAGTGGACATAGAAAGTATGCACAATGATGTTCTCCATTTTGCATCTCCATTGAAGGAAACCCTTTCTTAACTCTTTGCTTTAATTGGTACTTCGTGGAGAAGAGTAACAAGGTAGTGAGAATTAAGGTGCCTAAGGTACAATCCAAACTAGTTCCCCTTGCAATTTAGGCCAGTTATTAATAAACTCACTAGGTCACCATTGATTTTTTGTGGAGTAGAGACATTTGCTAAAAAATTAATGTCTATGATACTTTTGTAAAGAATATGAAGTCACATGTTAATTCTTGGATGTAATTTCTATACTTTCTATTGAGTTGTAGGTAGAATTTCACTATCTCCATGCAAAATTTTGATATGTGATGCTAATGTTTTGATCCCTCAATCTCCTTCTACTGTTCATGATATTGCATTGCATCATGTCAGAATTATGTCTTTCCTTGTCAATGACAAGGAAGAGGTAACCATGCATGTAATTATACTATTGAAAATATTGTAAGGGACTAGTAGCTGATTGCATGGGCACTACAAGTGAATACAAAGGTCTTAAGGAGCAGGACCAAAAGTGAGTACTAGGGGTGCTCAAAAAGTGGATTAGGGCATCCCAAATCAAAGTGCTAGTGTGTACCATGGGTTGGGATAGGGTAGTCCAAAAGTGGTATTGAGTTGGACTTAGGAATGGAACAAGGCATTCTAGTGTTGTTGCACAAGGTGTTCCAACAAGGGTACCAACAGGGTGCTCTAGGGTGTGTACCAAGGGTGGACTAGGGTCAAGATTGGACCCAAGATTGGGAGAGTGACATGGTCAACAGGGTGTTCTAGTAGAATTGGGCTTGGGTTCCAACAGGCTAATGAGAAGTTGTAGTAGGCATATCGAAGGAAAAATCTAGAAGTCTTTGGAAGGCTTGGGGATTTTGACTTACCCATAGCAAACATTTGTGTAGTTGCTCAAAGTTGGAGGTTGAGCTTTATGGACCAAATTGAAAATTGGGTTGGTGGACCAATATTCTGGTTCAACCTACTATTGTTTGAGAATCAACCAAAAA
>VDFB02281492.1:700786362-700876560 GCA_007258455.2 Sequoia sempervirens | reverse complement strand
GTTGAAATGAGAGAATGAGATGAAGCTTCAATCTTCTATCCAACTAGTTGTGGATTAGATCTAGGTTGGTTGTTTGAAAAAAGAGGATGTATAATCACTCTAGGGCGACATAACTCATGGTGGTCTACTAGGTGAAAAGGCCCAAAAGGTGAAGTACATATGCTATTTGGTATGCACTACCAAACACAAAGGTTGCTATGGGGAAAGTTGTGTCATTGAATGGGCTTCCCACTCAACCATATCAAAGTTATACCACATGATAACTTTAACAAGGTGCCACAAAGGAAAATGTTGGTTCGTGCTTCATGAGACAAGCAAAGCTTCATATGCTTAGAACTCATGAAAAAAAAGGAAGGTACCACATGCATGCATGTTGCATTATGTAAGGTGGCAGAAATACAAAATGTAAAATGTAAAAATGTAAAATGTAAAAGGATGTTCAAAGGAGTATTGTTAAGTTCATGCAAAGTTTTTCACTTAGGGAACATTATCTATAATGTCTCCAAGAGAGGGGTGATCAAAGAATAAAATATTCACAACTTAGGGGATGTAGTACGTCACATCAGGCCACCAAGAGGAATGTAATATGCTAAGATAGATCACACTTATGAAGGAAATCACACCCAATGTCATCCACAAATTGACGAAAGCATCATATGAATGACAAGGCTACACTAGGAAGTAAGAATACAAATTAAATAATGATAATGTATGCCCCCCACTTTAAAGGAATTACGGCACATCGTTATATGAGAAATTACTTTAATGTAGTTAAGGAAAGAAGATGTAAAAATAAAACAAGACATGAGAGCCAACTTGGAAAGACCTATGCCAAGTCATATGTTTCAAAGTTAGGCTGTGTAATGTAAATAAAAATAAAAGAAAAAGGAGTTTCCCCTAGAAAAGAGAACACCAAACACATAAGAGATCTATGGATTTGGGGTCTGTATGTTCATTGATATAATATTTTGTAAGGATATTGGAACTGTCATCATTCCCCAAAGCACATATAACTAGAAGAATGACACAAAGAGAGCAAAAGAAAAAGAAAAAGAAAGTCTAGTTTGGGTCAACATGGAAGAGACATTTCAGTCTCAAAGCTTTCCATCGCCCCCAAAAGGAAAACACAAGCAAAAAGAAAATTAAAAGGAAAAAGAAAAAGAAAAGTGTTTGGGTCAACATGAAGGAGACATTTCGGTCTTAATGCCTTGCATCATCCCCAAAAGGAAAAAAAACAAAATAAATAAAATTATAGAAAGGAAAGGGTCCTTTCTTTGGGTCAACACATGGAAGAGAAATAGGGCTGCCTCATCGCTTTGTGTCATCCCCAAAAGGAAAACAAAAAACAAAGCTAAAAATTTAATCCATGACATATAGAAGAATAGAGGTACAAATAAAAGAAGTATACAACGAGAGAGAAAACATCAAACTCACGATACGGGGGAACACAATACGCACATAGAAGAAAAAAAGAAACAACAAAGAAAAATTTAAAAGGCTAGTAAGACAAGTTCAATTCAACCATCTAACAAGTCATCCACCTCCCAATTATGTTCATTGTATTGCGAGGGTGGTTGGTTGTCAAAAGGAAGAATTGGAAGTGTTGAACTAGGAGATGTACCAGGTTCCTCACTTGGTGGAGAAGATTTTTCATTGAAGTTCATGGTAGATGAAAATAAAGAGTTTAGATCATTATACACTTCTTCATCTATTTGTACAATATTCTCATCATCGTCATAATCAATATTGATTATGACAAGAGGATGAAGAGTTATTTCTGAGAAAGGATGTATTAAAAGTTGTGGCTATTGGATTTCTTCATTTTGTTGTGAGGGTTGGATTGTGCTATCTAGTGGTGGATCAAGAGAAAGAGTGTTGTCATCTATTGCTTCTGTCAAAGGTGGAGGCTGGTTTTCCTCCATTCGAGACTGACAGGCAAGAAGATGATGATGACACTAATGTTCCCTAGCATCATGTTTGCATTTAATTTTATTTTGAATTTGTTGAGGTTTAAGAGCGGGTTGATCCATCATAGGTTCCTTTTCTTCTAGAAGGGGAAGAATGGAAGAAATTGAAAAGGATAGGTCAATCACTTTCTCTTTAGCTTTATACACTTGTTTAATGCGAGGAGGCATGATAGGATTGGTTTCACTTTCTCTTGGTCATTTAAATGATAGCAGGAAAGTGTCTAAGGGTGGTTTTTCATGAGGTTGTATGGTTTGTCCAATGTTGGACTCAGGTTAAAGAATGGTTTCATCTATGATAGGGGGAGTGGAAGTGGATGGGGACGTGTTACAAAGAGACAATTTGGCTATTCGTTCGGCTTTGAACTTTTGATAGGCTATGAGAAAGAAGTCCTTTCAAGGGGTGATGGGTTCCATAGGTTTTGGCCAAAAGGCTTCTAAGGGAAAATTACCATTAGAGGATAATTGATTAAAGCCACTATGGTGTATGGTAAATATTTCATTAAAATGTGGAAACTTCAAACATTTGTGAACCACTGATGGGATCACTTTCATTGAGAAAAGCCAAGAGTGGCCTAGCTGCAAACAAAATTGATCCAATTTTGGAATAATAGAAAATGTTACATCTGAAGTTTTGGGTCCTACCTATAATGGGAGTACGATTGATTCGATCGTAGGGCATGCAAAACTAGTATGTGTCTTAATCCATGTAGTTGATTTATTATAATCATCTTGATAGAGATCATGTAATACTAAAAATTCTTCTATAATCATATTCTCACCATAGGCGAGATCTATGAATATCCCATTGATGGGCCTATCATAGATTTTGTCAGCTATGTAAAGAGGACCATGAGGAATTTTTTGAAGTATATCTTTAGCATAAGAAGTGATATGAAGAGATTTATTGGTTTTTCCTTTATGAGGGATAATGTCTATTGCACCCACAAGTTCATCCATAGGATTAGCTTGGGTAACGTTCGGAGTTATATCATGTTGTTCACTATTTGTAGCAACATTCATTACATTGGTGTTTGAAGGTTCACCATCCTTGACAAATGAGATATTATGTTTAGGCATGAGGTTGGTAAATATTTCTAAATTTTGGTTAGGGGGTGCAATGAACTGATCATTAACACCTCCAATGGATAAACAACCCGAATCAATGAGGTCTTGAACTAAATGTTTTAGACACTTACATTGCTCAGTGTTATGTCCATTTTGATGATGAAAGTGACAATAAGCATTTGGTTTAAAGGTAGGTGGTAAAAATTTGGTGGTATCAAGTGGTTTAATTGTAGGAAAAGTGATCATTTGTTGTTGAAGCAATTGGTTCATTGTATTATGGAGAGTATCGGGTACAAGGGTGAATTGTCTCTTCAAGTCCCCATAGGTATAAGGTACCACTGCCTTAACAACTACCAATTGACTTGGAATAAGTGGGTTTGGTTGCGGTTGAGGAGTCGGATTGAACTATAAAAAGCCTCTATTTGGTTTGCAAAAGTTTTTTGTGTTGTTTTGATTGTTTTTCTCAGATTTCTTAGTTTGGTTAGAAGTGGACTTTGAATCACAACTTGAAACCGAGTTATGATATTCACACAGGTTGTGAATAAGTGCATGAACAAAGGGAATTTCATCATAGTAAACTTATCCTGAAGGTTTGTATGCAATTTTTTGATAAACATCTTCTACAAATGTGAATCAGGAATTTTGACATCCACTTGCACATACAATGACTGATAACGTGAAATAAAATTAGTTACTTTTGCATCCACATTTTGTCTACATCACATTAGGTCAGCCATTGTCTTTCAAGGAGTCATATGAACTTGGAAGTGACTTATGAAGGAATTTACAAGCTCACTAAATGACCAAATGGAATGATTAGGCAGGTTTGAAAACCACTCTAATGTAGTGTATTTCAGGGTCCTAGGATTTTTTTTGGCTAGGAGTTTATCATCAATGAAAAAATCACTATATAAAGTTCTATAAGCATTGACATGGTTAATAGGGTCTCCTTTACCTCCGTATTTCTCAAACCCAGGCAATTCTATCCCTTGTGGCATCAAGGTTCTTAAGATTTATATAGATAAAGGGCTACTACAAACATGATATGTGGTTGGAGCATTTTGACCTTGGCTAATGGTGGAAATTTGATTTTGCATGGATGAAACAGTATTAATAAGTTGTGTATTGATGGGGTTAGGGTAAGTGGTATGAGGTGGAAGGGAAAATGGAGATGGAGTGTATGTAATGTGAGGGGAAGTAAAAGGGACACTAAGAGGGGTGAAGGTGGTAGAGGGGATTTGTGATGCTAGAATAGAACTAGAAATGATAGTTGGAATTGCAAAAGAAGGAGCCACATGAATAACCTATTGCATAGTTATTGTAACCTGAGGAGTGGTATAAGTTGGTATGGATGGTATGGTTGAAGGGGAGGAATGTGAGGTCATCCTTGGCTTGCCACTATGTTTCCTGATTGGGAATTGGACGAGGCATGTTTATTGTAAATCTTGGAAATTATTTTCATAACTTGTAAGTCATCATCACTTTCAATCAAATGATGAAGGTTTTCTATGGCTGGTATGGCAGTGGTGGAAATGTTTTCAAGGGACAAGTCTTGTTGTAAGTGTACAAAATCCTCATGAATATTAATGAATTTTTCTTGCGGAATGGAGTTGTTTTCTGTGTCAACATTCATTGAATGGAAATGTGAGGGAATAGAAGTGGTATTTTCCATGCCTAATGCACCATTTTCCATACTAGGAGTAGGAGCTCTTGAGATCCCAAGGTCCACAACAAAAGTGCTATCGCAAGAAGCCATGAGTCTAGAACTTCATCTCACTAAATTATTATCAATGGGGCACCAAAGACTCATACAAGTACCACAAAGGATGGGGTGAATGTAAATGCAAGGTAATCTAGGAGTTCTAAATGGAAATAAAAAAAATTCTGCTAATTGTAATAGAGAAGTAACTATAGAAAACAAAAATTCAAGAAAATGCTAGAAAAATGCCTAAAAATGCAATATGAAATGTGCATGTGGACTGATTCGCCTAGGGTGGCGAATGAGTCCCAGGATGAGAACTTTTTGTTCTTTTCAAAAAATTTAATGTGATTCTAATGATTTTCAAATGCCAATGAAGGATGCATATGAAAATTTTCAATTTTTTCAATGGTATGCAATGCAAAAATGAACTCTAAATGAGTCTTTCACTAATGCAAGTTAAGAAAACCTATATGCAAAAACAAATCAATACACTAATTTAATGTTGATGCAAATGAAGTTAAAGATGCAATATTCAATTGAAATTAAAAATGTAAAGTGTTCAAAATGCAGGTTCACCAAAATGAACCATAGATTTTTGGCACCACAAGGCTCTCTAGCTC
This sequence comes from Sequoia sempervirens, assembly GCA_007258455.2. Lineage (NCBI taxonomy): Eukaryota > Viridiplantae > Streptophyta > Pinopsida > Cupressales > Cupressaceae > Sequoia > Sequoia sempervirens. Next base: position 700,871,206 of record VDFB02281492.1, on the reverse strand, counting down.
TTCTAGGGTTTTCACCTAAAAGGAAAGAGGTAGGACAAAAATGCTAGCTAGGTTCATTCAAATTATGCAATGTAGGATGTTATTTAGACTAAATGAAATGAAGTAAATGCAATTAAGGGATCTTAATGACTAATTATGTATGCAACTCAGACGGTGCTATGTTAAAACAAATGTGATATGCAAACAAAGAGCTATGAATAAATAAATGCAGAATAAAAAGAAATGAGTTGAATCAGTGTGCACCCAAAGATCTGATGAAGATTATGGAATGTTTTGGATGTTATGTAGAATTACAGAAAATTACCAGTGGGACTCATTCACCCAAGGTGGCAAATTAGTCCCACTTTGATGAAACTATAAGTGAACAATTTTTGACTGTCAAGATCCCAAACTTTACAAATTTTAGATTTCAGCCCTTAATGTGCAGATCTATTTTCCGCTCACTGGACCAATCCCTTCCTCAAATTCTCGATAAATCAAAGATCACAAACATCTACTTGAGGATGTTCCATTGTCGAAGTTGTCGCCTACCTATGAAACAAACGTAATACCTTTTCCAAGCTTCGAAATGTGGTTGGATTTGACTTGAAACACCTTTGCTGGACTTGTTGACCACTCTTTGGAACACCTAAATTTTGTTAAATCTACATAAAAGTCAAACCCTTGTTGAAGAAAAGTAACCGGGTTGGGTACAATATGTCAAAACGTTTTCGACAACGTTTGAATGATCGGGGTTGAAATGGATTGCATAAAAATTTTATATTTCATGTACTTTATGCTTTAGTAACCCGTTGATACCCTAATTCGCGCCGACATCATGGCGCTGAATAAAACCGCGCGAAATGGAAATTTAGAAAATTCTGATCTACGGACCATGGGCGAAATACGTTGGTACGGTTTGTATTTAAAAGCCACCACGGTTTCATGTCGGGAATAAAGGGGGTCAAATAAAGCATAGAAAGGTGTAAATAGTGTTTGAAAACGCAGAAAAGGAAATCTGTCGTCAATTTTACAACACTCAAACAGGACTTGTTTAGTGATGAAAAGGTGATTTTTAGGTGAATTGTAATTAATAGAGCCTAAAAGAGTGTAGAAATTTTTTACAACACCGTCACAAGATGTCATTATTTGAATTTTAGTACCTAAATATGCATGCTCAAGCCACATTACAACATAAAATTAGAGAAAGTGTTGTAATCGCACGATAAATGCACTCTGCAAAAGGCCATGAAAATGATAGCTATTTTTCTATGGCACATGTATCTCTTGGATTGTAACAATTTGGATACGTGCATATAGATATGAATCCTTCTCTAGGAGATTCGTGTCAATGTGAATTAGAGTGTCTTGTGACCATCCAATTTTCTCTGGACACTTGTCGGACATAAATTCAAAGGGCCAATTATTTAACCTAATGCACTTTGGTTTATCATAAGGATCATAATTCCTAGGGTGGAACCTAGGAATTTACTTTTGAATATAGATAGGGAATTCACCAATCCTTCATTAACTTCCATGTAAAATCTCTTATTTCTACCCTATTAGGAATATAGTACAAGTGAAGAATGTATGTTCTCACTAGATGTTGAACCTTCCAATGTCAGTCCCCATTGCAAAGATCTAGTCAAGAAGCAGCCAGGGCTCACTCAGTCTCAGCATGATTGTAGCCTCAAAGTAGACTCAACATCTTCTAACTTTTATAAGCCACCATTACGCTACAAATCAAGACTCAAACTCTCAGATCCCAAATTTTTGAAAAATTCTTGATTACTCCTCTCTTCGCGGACTTCACTTTGTTTCACACATTTTCGCTTTTGAACTATAAACCAAGTTATCTACTAAAAAAAACATATTATTTAAAAAAATGAATATATAATTAACTATTTATATATTATATTTATTATTTATATTTGTTATACTTTATTATAATGTCTTTTCTTATTTTAAAGCTAAATTCAGATAAAAATACTTTTTTTTTCTTTAATTAAATATTATATTTTTTAACATTTTAGAAAATTTGATTGTTGAGATCATTTTAGTTGTCTAACAATCTTCTTTACAACTATCAACCATTGATATATAAAAACAAATCGTCCATTTCATAAAAAAAACCTCTCAAAATAATAATGAAAAGAAAATATATTTTTTAGTTTTATCCTTCAAAAATAAACCAAAATTATATTACAACATTAAAAATAACTTTAAAAGCCAAATAAAAAGCTTTAAGAAATTATATCCAATATGGATAAAAAGACAGACGTAGACAGGGTATATATATGACGTAACCAGTTAACCGCTGGGAAGGTTCCTGTAAGTTCCCGACAGAGCTCTACCAGTAACTGAATGTCCAAAGAATGGCGGAAAGTCCGGCAGAGTAACAGGAACCTTCCCAGCTGTAACGCTTCACGGTTGGAAATTTCCCTGTCAGATATTCAATGGCTTCCATCTGTTTATATTAAAACGTGGCAGAGCAGCAGAAGTGACCAGTAACTGTTTCCATGTTGCCACCGCCTCGTCAATAACAAGATATCGACAGCACTTCTAATTATGAAACTTCCCATTAATAATGGTTCACTTTTCTTAGATTTCTGTTACGTTTTTCAAATTTCGTTGTTGGTTCGCATAGGAGCTAGTATGAAATAGTAGGAAGATGGACGGAAGGGCAGCAGCAGTTGCTTGTTACCAAGGTCGAAGCGTTCACCAAATATCGTAGATGCTTCATTTGTATAATTTTTCTCAGACCCAACTATTGCTATATATACACCTTCCTCCTGTATCACATTATTATTTCCACTGCTTCATTTATTCCTGCTTTTGCACACTCTCAGGAAGAAGCCAACTTACATCTTGCTTGCAACGGCCATCAATAGGTAAGTATTTTCCTGCACTAATATTGTTTGCTTAGGTATCTATTTCTTAGGTATTGAATCTGTTTATTTTGCCAGGTCACTGCTTAGTGCTTAGTAGTTTCCACGACACAATGGCTTTCCCAGCTAAGGAGGATCCCTCTGCCAATCATAATGCCATCAACGACGTTGAAACAGTCTTAAATGAGTTGTCTGGAGAAGATATGCATGAACTGCTGAAAGCCCAGGAAGACAGATATGATGGTGTAGAAGTTGACATACAAAACATGCACAACGATGTTCGTCATTTTGCATCTTCACTGAAGGCATCGCTTTCTCAATGGGCATGCCAGGTGAGGGCTTTCGTTTCACTCTAACATATGAAACCGTCAACAAGTGTAAAGACAATAAAAAATAACTTTAGTTCATACTTTTTGGCTGTGAAGGGGAAGAAGGCGGTGTGGATTAGACTGCCCAATGAACAGGCCAGATTCGTTCCTGTTCCGATTGAGGTTAGCTTTTCAGAATATGCTATAATACAATTTGCTGTGAAATTAACGTCATGTGATATTTTTATAAATAGTATGGAGTCACGGGTATATGGTATAATACAATTTGTATACTTTGTGGTGAGTTGCAGGAAGGATTTTGTTATCACCATGCAGAACCTTCATATGTGATGTTAGTGCTTTGGATTCCTCAAACTCCATCTACTATCCCTGACAATGCCTCACATCAAGTGGGAATTGCTGCTTTTGTAGTGAACGACAAGGGAGAGGTAACCATGCATGTAACTGCACTTTTAATCACACCAAATTGTAGGAGATATATGCTGTATGTATGTTATTTATTCTTTTATGTTGTATTTGTTCTGCAGTATGTAACAGTGAAAAAATATTGAGTCCTTCAAGTGTTTATATGTGAAGTGGGACTTCCTTTCTTAAATCATGTTGTTAATTAGTATATTGACTACTTATAAATGTTATTTTGAAGCACCATCAAATCCAACAAATGTTAAAAATCTAATTCAAAATGCTGGCCAAACCCTTGATCTGTTTGTCTTATACTTTTGTATAAGAAAGCTTCTGCAGCCGGTTGATTGTGGTCAACGTACTGCTGTCCAAATATTAACTTGAATTGATAAATCTTACATAATTTATCATGTCAATGTGAATGCAGGTTCTCGTAGTTCAGGAAAAGTGTGGACCTTACAAAGATTCAGGGCTATGGAAAATGCCCACAGGAAGGATTAACCAGGTATGAGGTTTAAATTTACATATATCAAGCCCAGAGTAAATATATTTATGACACTGTAGTTTTTACATGAAATTACAAGGCACCCACCTATGTATTTATGGCCAATTTCTGCTTTGTAGGGGGGAGGCATTAAAGAAGGGGCTAGAAGAGAGGTTAGGGAAGAAACAGGGGTAAACATAACTTATCTCACCTATCATCTCTGAATTGTGATTTTTCACATCATTGTACTATAATTTAAAGCATTCTTTACAATATAATTATTTCTTTATTTTTTACAGATTGATACGGAATTTCTGCAAGTGGTCGGATTCAGGTAGAGAAAACATCCATCATAGATAGCCTCAGTGTTTTTTAACATTGTTTCATAATTTCTACGAGGGTGGGCATGTTTTGATAGATTAATTTTTAGCTTTCTAATTGCTTTCGGTGCATGAACTACAGGGATGGTCACAATGCCCCTTTTGGAAAATCTGATCTACTTTTAGTTTGTATGTTGAAATCGCTTTCTTTTGACATTGGTATAGAAGATACCGAAATTTCAGCAGCAAAGGTATGTATTTGATCATAAGGTGTTACTTTTTCTGTTGGATAAATTCAATATACTTACAGTGATGTCAAAATTTGTTTTGTTCAGTGGATTGCGGTAGATGAATTTGCAGCTCAACCAAAAATCCAGCAAAGCAAACTTCTAAAGGACATGGTTGGCGTGTGTGTTGCAAGCATGGAAGGACGATGCAGAGGATTTTCAGCCATTGAAATACCGTCGCGCAAACCCTCTGTTTTTTACTACAGTGCCATTGATACTGAGTAAATTATAGTATTTCTGGACTGGAAAACACATAGAATGGACGTCTGTCACTCGTTTTGTATACTTCATTTGTTTTGTATGCTATTGCCAATATGAATAAATCGCCTCACCACATGTTAACGGCATGATGTGGTGGTTAAAATTCACTAAATTCTTGTGAGGCCACGCATTGTACTCTTACCAACAAGGCGATTTCTACTCAAAGTAAATATTATACTTATAGAGAGGCACATAAAGTAACATGCAGTAATAGTCATGTAATTCATAAAACTATACGTGAGTAAATTTTTTATTAAAAATTTAAATTGTAAATGTCTTGATAAAATGTAAACATAATGTAAGAATCTTTTGAGTTATGGTGTATAGTTTCATTTTGTTTTCCAAATCTATTTCATATTTACACTTACACTTCTTAAACAAAATTAGTAAGTTTGAATTTTTATTTGAGTTAATGGTTTTTTTTCTATAATAAAATTATAAAATCCTTATATCTTTTTTTACATAAATTATCATTTTTGTTTAGGTGAAAGGACATTTAATTGAAACAAGGACATCAAAATAAAAGATAGTTTTTTTAATTTTTTTAATTTTTTTTCATTTATTCTAATTTTTTATCTATATAAACATAGACATTCAATATTTGACAAAAATACTCCACTTAAAAATCATATAACAAAGATACATAACCACAAAGGTTGGGAATAAAATTAAAAAATAGGCATGATCCTTTAATTGATTTCAAATTTATTGATTATAAACTCTAATAGGATTCCTCATAATAAAAGTTCATTAATTTTATTATATGTTGAAGAGTTTCAAAAGAAACCCTTAGAAATATTTTTAAAATTCTTATAAACACACAACTTAAAATACTAACACTAATTCAAAAATAACAAGGTAAACACATACCTTAAACTTGTAACTAAGGAAAAAATTTATATACTACAAATCTTGGCTCCAAAATTAAGTTACACTGATGAGGATTGATCCAAATTAAAAAAGGATGCACCTACATGAGGTTAGTCAATGATGACAAAATCATATAAGAGATGGTTTTCTCCTTTATGATTAGAAACATGCCCAACCAAGTGAAAAGCCCAAGATATTATTGAAAATGCAAGAGAACCCAAGGCATAGTAATAATCTTCAACCTTCTTATTCAGATTTATATTGAACCTCTCCAAAACTCTTCATTTACTTTCTAGGTTAGTTCGTGATAATGTAAGGTATCAAGCTTCCTCCATTTTGTCAAAATATCAAATGAGTTCAAGGAAAGAGGATATTTCTATTCTAACTCCAGTGAACTCCTTTATAGAATAATCACAAGCACCAAGAACTATACTAGGATTTCCCAAAAGGTACATTATACAGACTTAATAAATTTCCAATATTTATCATTGTTTCATTATCAACTACTCTCCTCATCACGAGTTTTCCCTTGTAAGAATTTAATCAATGTATTCTATATTTAATGGCTTGCAACTACTCCTTGTAATTTTTTTGGTTGAATGACATGGGTTGATTTTCTTAGAGAAAAGACTTAGGTCAAACAGGGCCAAGGTATTCAAAGTAAGTATGAAAACGTGCTTGAATCCATTGATTTTGGCACCACAAGACTCTAACTCTTCTAGGGTTTTGCACCTAAAAGGAGAGAGGTAGTCCAAAAATGCTAGCTAGGTTCATTCAAATTATGCAATGTAGGATGTTATTATGCCTAATCGAGATGATCGTAGGATGTAAATAAAAGCAATGGATTGATTAAATATGCAAACTAAGGAAATGTTTGAAACACATTAAAATGCAAAAATCAGAAACGAATAAAACCAAATCAATTGAACTAAATTGTTACGCAACCTAGAATGCTGATGAAGACTCACATTATGGAATATTGATAATCCTAATCTTCGAAGCCCGGTGGAGACTCATTCACTATTCGAAATGTAATTCAGTCCCACCGCGAAATTTGAGCTGTGAACCTACTAACAAAAGGGTACTTAAAAATGCAGAAAAATAAAAATTGAACCTGGAGTGGGACTCATTCGCCACTCATGGCATATGATTCCACTTTCGAATTTTAAGATTTTCAAAAGTGGAATCCAAAGCTTTTGATCTGTACTTTGACTTCCTATAGGCGTCTGCTTCCAAAACAGTGATTTATGGGTCTAAAAATGAGTTTTTGTTGATATTTTGACTTGTTGAATGAGGAGAATAATTTAGTAACCTTGCAACTTTACCTTCAGTGATTTCCAAGCTTCCAAGAGACCTAAATCTATAATGCAAGGAAAGATAGAGAAATGTTGAATGTTAGGACATGGGCTTTTCTCAATAAACTCCTTTAGGTAATTAAACCAAAATGATGAAATAATAGGTAATGAAACAATGCATAATAATGGAAATTTGACACATCTTCCATGATTTCAATCACATGAATCTCTACAACAATGGAGTGAAGATTCAACCTGAATTTCTTTTTTAGGAGCTTTGATGTCTTGCCAAATGATAAAACCCTCAAGTTGCTTCTTGACTTGAGATATGAAGGAACATGTATTTGAATGAAGGATAAGAGACAGAGCATGCAAAACAACGGAAACAGTTATATTTATAGTAAATTCACCTATTTCACCTATTAATACTCCATCATAGGCTGACATGAAGTAATATTAAACTCAAATTTCATTTTTTTCCCACTCAAAGGTCAAAATTAGGCCAAATGGGAGTCATTCACCACACATGGTGAATGGGTCCCACTTGGATGGGATTGATTCACCATGCATGTGAAAATGGGTCCTGATAAACAATTTGATAGGCAGGAAGCCAAACGAGCACAGGCCATATTTAAAATGCAACTTGTTGGGGTATTTGATCACTTAGGCCCTGGATGCACAATAAGGGCTTAATAGGGGCCTATTAGTGATGATGTAAAGATCAATTAGGCTTGTGATGAGGAATTCGGTGCGTGATTTAATACACTTTACAACACTCAAACGGTATCCACAATTTGAAAAATAAAACCATGGAATATGTAAATACATACAACACCGGTTTATCACACTTTGGCTCAAAACCAAGACTGACGGAAGATGTAGTTAAATATGTTTTAATGTCTGAATTATGGAGAAATAGGTTCATTAATTCTAGAAAAGCGTGAAAGTATCTTTCAACACTTTACAATAGCTTTACAAGATGTTGTGAAAGCATGTTGTTCAATTTATAAGGGTCCAAGACCTAGTGTGGATGCATGAAATACCTCACAACACCTAAATCAAGGCCTCATTAAGACAATTTATCATGAATTAATCCCATGTCAAGCAAAGGGTCCTTCTACGACACACTTAGCCCCTACTTTAGTGAGTAGATGAACTTGCTTCAAACTCAAACTAAAGTAGACATTCAAGAGAGATTTGAGTGTATAGATGAAAATGACAAAGAATTAAAAAGATAAAAGGAGGTTGCACAAGCCCCTAGGATCCAAGATCCTAAGTGAAAGCATAGAGATAGAAAATCATGCAATGGCAAGAATGAGAAAGATTAAAATGAAAAGGGGTAGGTTAAGCTTTGATCATTTTCTAGCTAGTTGTGGATTAGATATAGGTTGTTTGTTCAAAAAGAATATGCATACTCACTCTGGGGCAATGGAATGATTGGCTGTCTACTAGGTGAGAAAGCCCAAAAAGAGAAACATACTCTAGTTGGTATGCACTAAAAAACACATAGGTGGCTATAGGGAGAGTCATGTTACATGGGCTTCTTGCTCAACCATATCAAATTTATACCTCCTGATAACTTTAATAAGGGACCATTAAGAATATGATGTCCTTTCGAGCTATATGAAGTAAGAAAAACTTTGTATGCTTGACATTCATAGACATTGTCAATGAAAAATAGTGTGAGGATTGTTCAAAGGGATTTTTCTTTGTTCATGCAAGGTCTCATCTTGGAACATCATGCTTAATGTATCCAAGAGAGGATAAGTGAAAAATAAGTATCACACTCTTGGAGGGAATCAAGCCCAATGACTCCACTAAGAAAAGGATGCATTGCAAGAAATCACACAATGAAATGTGAGTGGTGATGTATGCCCCCACTTTAAAGCGGTTGCAAACACCAGTACTGTGAGAAATTACTTTAAAGTAGAAGAAGGAGAACATGAGATATTACTCAGAAAAACCTATGCCAAGTCATATGTTTTTTATAACCTACATCATGAAAAGAGAAGTATGTCATATGTGAGCTAACTTAAGGCATGTTGTCCATATCCCAAGCTTTCTTTTGTGTGTTCATGAAAAGTTAATGACTAGCCAAAGGAGGAAATGATAAGTAACATACGAGGACAAGGCTAGCGAACCCCTTGCCCCCACTTAGTGCGAGAAAAAGGTGAGCCTAGAATGGATGAAAGTGAGTATCAAGTAGAGGAATCAAGTGCTCCCACACAAGGAAGAGGACCACACTCCTTGAGAGGTTGAGTGTTATTGTTGTGAAAAGTCTTTGGAGATAAGGAGGATACCCCTAGATTTTTCTTGAAAGAGTATGATATGTCAGATGTGTTCATGTGTGCATTGCATCCATGTGGAGGAGGAAGATTGTAACTAATACCATAACCATCTTCCAAGTGAGATGAAGGGGGTGTGCATTTGTGATAAGGATTGGTTGTTGTACAAGAACACAAATCCTTTTTAATATTATGTGTTGTTTCTTCATGAGGGATGGGAGTTATATTGGCCCATCACAACCATGGGGTGATTTGGTAGAACTAAGTTTAGTGAATGGAACACAAGGTTGTTTGGGTTGAGGTTGGGATATTGCAAACCCTCCTTTAAAGGTATGTGTGAAACATCAATCACTGCTAGAACTTGTGTCTAAAAATGAGTCATTTGTATATGACTCTTTGGACCATAAGGTTGAGATTGTGGACATATTATAGAAAGGAGGTGTAGAATCTAATGACCCCCAATTATCATGAAAGAGTTTTGTTGTAGGTGAAGAGTTAGGATGAAATTTAATAGGTTCAAGTTTTGATCTAGGAATGAAAGGATTAGGGGAGTTGGAAGTGTTGTGATTAGTTGACACATAGCTTCGCTCATCTGCATCAATCTTGTATATCTTATTGTTGTATTCAAATTTCATTACACAGTGAAGGGTAGATGGGACTCCTTTCATAGCATGAATCCATGGTCTCCCTAGGAGAAGATTGTATGGAACGGGTCCTTGCATGACATGGAAAGGGGTAGGCAACACCATAGGTCCAACCTCAATAGGTAATGTGAACATCCCAAGTGGTTTCCTATGAACATTGTTAGAGCCACAAATATGAACATCATTAAGTTGAATGAGTTTTTCATCCATGCCAAGTTTGTGTATGAGGTCCATGCTACAAACATTAATTTCTGCTCTATTTTCGATGAGAGTGTGCCAAAAGAAAGTTTCATTAATGATCACCTTTATCATCAAGGGATATTTTTGGTTTTGAATCTCAAGTGAGGGTAATTCATACTTAGGGAAGGTGATTTTTGACTGGGTGGATTGCATGGGATGAGGGGAGGATTTTACATGATTTTATTTTATGTAAGATTGTATCTCTTCCTTCTGTATTTGCAAAATTTCATGAAAGAGAAGTTTCACTATCGGTGAGAGTTGAATGAGTTCCCATATAGATATAGTAACACGAGTTTTTTTAAGGTCTTCAACACTAGGAATGTTTTTAGGAAATGGTGTAGGGGTGTTGTCTAGTCCCCTAGATGTTTGAGTCACTAAGTTACAACTTAGCGATTGCAAAAAAAAATTACGAGTAGATTGCATTATGGATTTCAAGATATCTCAGAGCTTTTTGTGATTTTCACTAATGGAAGGTGACTTAGGAATCTCACTAATTAAAGGACATCCCACTTGTGTCATTAGAATGTCAAGAATTTTTTCTTTATTAGCATGATGTGTTGGTCAAGGGTATTCAAATGTCACTTTATGATTATCTTCCATTATGATAGGTTTCCTAGGAGGAGAGTTTTTATGAGAACAACAAACTGAATATTGTTGATATTCATAGGTTGGTTCTTCTAAAATTTCTTTATTACAAGTAGGGGAATGAGAAATGGTTGAATATTGTTTCTCAAGAGGGGTGTTGTGAGGTGAAGGGGGACAACTAAGATATTCATGACCTTCATCGATTGTGTTGTCTAACATCAAAGTATCTACTTCACAACTAGGAGAGATACTAGGAGAAGAAATTATAGTGTCATGATTACCTATGGTTGTATTGTCTTATTGATCACTATCTTTTCCACTAAGAGAGGTAAGAGGAGAGAAACAACTAGGATTCTAAAAATGCTCATGAAGTGGTTCTTCTACCAAAATATCTTCATCACCAAGACGAGAGATATTAGGAGAGGAATAAATATGATCATTAGGAATGTCCAAGGTTGTAGTCTCTTTCACAAAAACACTCTCATAGGGATGAGATAGGAAATGTTTCTTAACATGTCTAAATATGTAAGGTACTAGCACTATTTGAATAAGAATGAAAAGCACATGTAACCATCACATGCAATGTTTCAAGAATATGAACAATGTATATGCAAAGATACAAAACACTCTTATCCAATGTATGCAACACCTTAAGAATGTAAACAATGTGTATGCAAGAATGAAAAGTATTTTTACCAAACTAATGCAAAGATTTATGAACAGAAATATTGTATATGAAAAAGTGAAAAATACTTTTATCAATGTTATGCAAAATTGTAGAAGTTGAAGCATTTTTCAGATGTAAGGATGGATGCAAATCAAGTGATTCGAAGAATGAGTAATCTAAAATGATGTTTTTGAGCTAAATGCATAAAAAAAAATGTTCCAAAAACATTCTAGACTTATACTATATGATATTAGGAGGCTTAAGAACCACATTAATGAGGTTTTGATGCTATAATAGTCAGTCAAAAATTTGGATAGGGACTGATTCGCCTAGTATGCCAAATGAGTCCCAGTACTAGTTTTTTTGTAAAATTTTTAGAAATTTTGAATTGTACTTGATATGTTTGAGGTTGTATGATGTAGACCTAAGATGGAGATGCAAAATTTCAAAGCTTTTTAAGGAAATTGTATGCAAAAATGCAAGCTAAATGCACTATTTTCTAATACAAAAATTTGAAACCCTAGATGCAAATTAACCAATGCAATATTAATTGAAATTCAATGCAAGATAGGATTAGGATGAAAATGGACTTAAAATCAGAAATAATATTTTCAAAAGGTAGGTTCACCAAAATGAACCATATATTTTTGGCACCCACAAGACTCCCTAACTCTTCTAGGGTTTTTCACCTAAAAGGAGAGCGTAGGGAAAAAAATGCTTGCTAGGTTCACTCAAATTATGCAATGTATGATGTTATTATGCCTAAATGAGATGATCTAGCTGCAATAAAGTAATGAAATTGATTGATTAAACATACAAAACTAGTGAAATATGAAATGTTTAAAAACACATTGTGTAATGCAAAATCACCTAGAAACGAATGCAAAACTAAACAAAATTGAACCAAATTGAAAGTGTGCACCTAGAATGTGGATGAAGAATAAGAATAGCTTCTGAAATGCTGATAATCTGTATCTTCAAGCCTAGTGGAACTCATTTTCCATTTAAGATGAATTAGTCCTAGTTTTAAAAACTTGAGATGGAATGCGTTTTTGACAAAAGGGTACTTAAAAATGTAGAAAACTCAAAATTTACCATGGAGTGGGACTCATTCACCACTCATATCGAATGATTCCACTTTTGAATTTTTGGATTTTCAAACATGGAATCCAAAGCTTCTAATCCACACTTTGACTTCCTATAGGTGCTTGCTTCCAAAACTCTAATTTATGGGTCTAAAAATGAGTTTTTGTTGATATTTCAACTTGTTGAATGAGGAGAAGACTTTAGCAACCTTGCAACTTGACCTTCAATGATGTCAAAGCTTCCAAGAGACCTAACTATGTAAACACACATGGCAAGATAGAAAAATGTTGAATTTTAGGGCATGGGGGTTTGCCTTGGTCAAACCCCTTTTAGGTAATTAAACCAAAATAATGAAATAATGTAATGAAAAATGTAATAATGGAATTTATTACCTTGCCATGATGTTTGATCTTGAATTTCTAAAACAATGGAGGAAGATTCAACCCTTGAATGTCTTTAGGAGCTTTCTTGATGTCTTGCAATGATAAAACCCTAAGTTGCTTGACTTGAGATATAAGAATGATGGATGAATGAATGATAAGGGATAAGAGATGTGTAAAATGAGTTAAAATACTTATATTTATAGGAAATTTACCTATTTCACCCATTAATATTTCATCACAGTCTAACCTCAAGTAATATTAAACTCAAATTTCAGTTTTTTTCCCACTCAAAGGTCAAAATTGGGCCAAATGGGACTCATTTGCCACACATGGCCAATGGGTTCCACCCAGATGGGATTGATTCACCATGCATGGTGAATGGGTCCCATAGGGGCCAATTTGATAGCTAGGAAGCCAAGGATAAGGAAATAAGGTTTAAAATGTAACTTTGTTGGGTATTTGATCAATTTAGGCCTCGAGATGCACAATATGGGTTAATAGGGCCCTATTAGTGGTGATGTAAAGATAAATTAAGGCTTGGGACATAGAATTCAATGTGAATGTGCGATTCAATACACTTTACAACACTAAAATGTGGTCCAAACAACCTAGAAAGGCACAAAAACCTATGTAAATGTGCAAGAAAAATTATAACACTAGTTTATGATTAATTTTATTTTAAAAACCTTATAGATTGATGTGAATATGTAGTTAAATATGTTTTATAATGTTGAATTGGGGAGAAATAGGTTCATTAAGTCTAGAAAATAGTGAAAGTATCTTTCAACACTTTACAAAACCTTTACAAGATGACGTTAAAAGCATGAACATTATTCAATTTATAAGGGTCCAAGACCTAGTGTGGATACATAAAATGCCTCACAACACTTGAATCAAGGACTCATTAAGTCAATTTATTGTGAATTAATCCCATGTCATGAAAAGGGTCCTTTATTCTATGACAAATAAGTAAATTTGAAAATCAAGTGTTTGAGATCTAATAGAGGTGGAGAATTCACTTCTAGTGAATTTAAGGCATTATTTGAACAACATGGCATAAAAAGATAATTTTTTGCTCTGAGAACCCCTCAGTAGAATGTTGTAGTTGAAAGGAAAAATACGACAATATAGGAAGCTGCTTGAACCATGATGAAATAATTAAATGTACTAGATGTGTACTGGAGAGAGATGATACACACTATTGTTCATGTTCTTAATAGAGTTCAGATCAGATACAATAGCACAAAGACTCCTTTTGTGTTATGGACTAGTAAGACTCCTATTGTGAAGTATTTCAAGGTATTTTGAAGTAGATGTTATATTAAATAAGATAATGAAAATATTTGAAATTTTGATGCTAAATCTGATGAAGGAATCTTTCTTAGATACTCTATTGCTAGAAAAGTATAGAGATGATTTAATAAAAGATTAAGAAATATTATTGAAAGTGCTAATGTTGAAGTTGATAAAGACATACACAGACCTATTGAAGTGAGTGAAGTTGAACCTAGTGATACTATCTATGGACATGTACCTAAGGATAATAAGGAGAAGGAAGAAGAAGAGAAAGAAGAAAAAATGGAAGAAGAAGAGAATAACCCAGAACCTATTGTTAAGACTCCTAAGTATGTACAAAAGAATCATCTGAAGGAATAGATAATTGGAAATAAGAGTGAAGGCGTGAAAAAAGAAGCAAAGTTGCATCTAATGTAAATTTCTATCTACTTTCTAAAATTGAACCTAAATCTATAAGCGAAGCATGTGAAGATGAGAGTTGGATGAGAGCTATGAAAGAAGAGTTGTAGCAGATAGAAAAGAATCAGACATAGGAACTAGTCCCTAGGCCTGTGAATAAAAATGTGATTGGATCAAAATGTGTGTTTTGGAATAAGCTAAATGAAAGTGGAGAAGCTGTAAGGAATAAGGCAAGACTTGTATGCAAGGGATATTCACAAGTTGAAGGTATAGATTTTGAAGACATTATCCCCTATAGCTAGAATGGAAGCTATTAGGATGTTTTTGGATTTTTTTTCCCACAAGGACTTCAATGTGTATTAGATGGATGTTAAGTCAACATTTTTGAATGGTGAATTGGAGGAAGAAGTGGACATGGAAAAACCTATAGGGTTTCATTTATCTAACAAAACAAACATGGTTAGTAAGTTGAAGAAGGTGTTGTATGCATCGAAGCAATCTCCTAGAGCTTGGTATGCAAAATTGGACACATACCTAACAAGGAAAGGATTTAGCAAAGGATCTGCTAACAATAATCTTTACTTCAAAGTGCAAGGTAACAAAATATTGATAGTAGTTGTATATGTTGATGATATCATTTTTGGTTAACAAGGAAAGGATTCATGAAGGATCTACTAACAATAATCTTTACTTCAAAGTGCAAAGTAACAAAATATTAATAGTAGTTGTATATTTGATGATATCATTTTTGGTTAACAAGGAAAGGATTCATCGAAGGCTCTGCTGACAACAATCTTTACTTCAAAGTGCAAGGTAACAAAATATTGATAGTAGTTGTATATGTTGATGATATCATTTTTGGTGGAAATGAAAACATGTGTAAAAATTTTACTAAAGAGATGTAGAAATAATTTGAGATGTCTATGATTGGTGAATTGAATTTCATCCTTGGTCTACAAGTGAATCAAACTGATAAAGGGATATTCATTTCACAATCTAAGTATGTAAAAGAGTTGTTGAAGAAATTTGGGATGGATGATTCCAAACAGGTTTGTAATCCTATGGTAACCAAATGTAAACTAAGCAAAGATGATGAATATCCTAAGACTAATCAAAGAAAATACAAATCTATGATTGGCAGATTGTTGTAGGGTATGTGTAGGATCATCATGGAAAAATAGGCCCTTAAGTGGCAAAAAATTTAGAAAAATTAGAGTTAGGAAACTTGACGAAAAAATTAATAAGTTATCTATATTATTTCAAAAATATGTAAAAATAGAATCTATAGAAAATTGAATGTAGTTTCTAAACCTACTAATTTTATTTTAAAAAAAAGAAACTATTTGGTGAAAAATTTAAAATTTCAATGTAGTAGTACTTAAATTTCATGGAAAAAATAAGAAGTAGGTGTCTGTTCACCACCCTAACCACAATAAAATGATAATATTTTTTATAATATTTTAGATATAAGTAGAGGACTCATGTACCGATGTGATGCATATTTTTTGTAATTTTTTCCAAGTAAATAATTAATTATGAATTTTTATTACAACATTTAAAAAATATAAAACTTATATGTTTGACCAATCTTAACTTGGTCAAAACTTCATGAAATTCAATATTTTTTAATCCTATATTATGTGAAACATAGAATGTGACACATATTTTGATTCAAAAATTGATACCATTTGAAATCTATAAATGTTTTTCAATTAGCCTATCAATCAGACTTTCTCACATAATTCAAATAGAAAATGAATAATAATTATTTATTAAATTAAAAGTAAAAATATAATTTATATTAGTGGAAAGATGAGAATCTCCTTTAAAAACCCTTTTCGTTTCATTAATTTTGGGTGAAAAAAAAGTCGTCATCCACATACCCTACAAATATTGCCACTTTTTGACGCACCATGATCCTGCACATACCCATCTCTAGTTTTTGACCCATCATTATCCTAGACATACCCTATATCTTATTGCTACTAGACTAGATATTATGCATGCAGTATGTTTAGTTTCTAGATTCCAAGTAGATCCTAAAGAAGCACATGTTATAGTTGTAAAGAGGATATTTAGATAGCTTAAAGGTACACTAGATTATGGATTATGGTATCCTAAGAGTGATGATTTCACTTTAAGTGCTTGTACTGATGCTGATTGACTAGATGTGTAGATGACTAGAAGAGTAGTAGTGGTAGTGCTTTCTTTCTTGGTAGAATATTGGTTTCATGGTTGAGTAAAAATAAAGACTCGGTTGCTTTATCCACTATAGAGGCAAAACATATTGTTGCAGCATCCTGTGGCACACAAGTTTTGTGGGTGAAGCAAACTCCAAAAGACATTGGAGTGATATGTGATTAGCCTATTTCTATTTTATGTGACAAAACAAGTGCAATAAACATTTCAAAGAACCCATTTATGCATTCAAGAACTTAACACATATCTATCAAATATCGTTTCTTGAGAGAAAAAGTGTTGGAGAATGAAGTTAGATTGGAGTATGTGACAACAAAGGAACAAATTGTAGACATCTTTACTAAGGCTCTTTTGAAGGATAATTTTGAGCATCTTAGGGAGAGGTTGGGGGTCATTTCCCCTCCAAACTAAGTGCACATGAAGGTGCATCAGTCCAATCAATTCATAAATTCTTTATTCATCTAGACTAATAAATGGGTCTACTTTGCAGGGGGAGTAGAAAAGGTTTTCATTTTTACAATATGAGTGTTATCCTAAGAGGGGGTAATCAAAGTTGTTGGTATTTTCCATTTATGTCAAAGGGGGAGATAAATTCATGTGAAAAATAGTTGCAATAGATGAGAAGGTGTTCTCTAGGGATATTGTGTAAAAATTTGTCTTTGATCATTTTTCACTGATCATGTGTTGCCATCAATGACAAAGGGAGAGATTATTGAAAGTATGAGCTAGTTTGGTGGTTTTTTCATTAATGTTGTCATTGATGTCAACACAATTTAGTATGTTGCATATTGTATATGTGGAGCTGAGATGTTGTGAGTACATGGAGCTATCTTTATGTCATTGAAGATGTACTGCATTGATGAGTTTCCAAGTGCTTTTGAGAAAAATAATAAAGAAGAGAAGTCAGAGTAATAAATGTGCTCTAGTATGTGCTCTTTGTTTCTCCAATACTGATCCTATGCTTGTGAAAATATGAAGATTTGATAATGGTGATATTTTGGTGATATATTCTAAGTTTTAGCTTCTAGTGTGATAGTACATGAAAGTTACATTCACCGATGTGTGAATTGTTCTGATAGAGTTGATATTCTATGGACTAAGAGAAATGTTTCTACTATGTAGTCCTTCACTATTTTGTTTCAAATCTTGCAAATCTAGGATATTTCTTGAGTTGTTGTTCTTTGGGTTTTGGTAAAGAAGGTTGAAGTTTGGTGATTCAAAAGTTATGTTTCAGTCTTTCATTATGGGTTAGCACAATCCAGATGGACTAGTGAAAGGTGTTCAAATTTTGAAGCATATTGCATTTTCTATGAATGTATCTGAAGAAATCTCAATTGTATTCTTGTGTATAATGAAGCATGTCATGGAGTCTGTGTGTCATCTTATTTTTGGGAAGCATGCACATCAATGTTCATTTGTGTTCTCATTAAGTTTGGCTAACCTAGTTTTTTCACCTCATTCGAAGAATAAATTTAAATTAAGGAAGCATGTGGTTGATCTGAGACATTGGTTTTGGTCTCGGTTAAATGTTTTTATTCATCCACTCTCATTCCTTTCCATTGCAGGAATGTTGAGTTTCCAACCTAATTTGAATTTATGGAATGAGGTATTTTTGGTCGACCTTGGAGAAAGTTTCTAAGGTTGAGGATGGTATAAAAGAATGTTGAATTGTGAAGAATTGTATGATAGTGTGATGCAAAGTGATGAAAGTGAGCCACAAATCATAAGAGAAGAAGTGCGTGTGTGAGTGAGTTGAGACAATAGTTCTTTATTGTGTTGGATTCTCGAAGGAAGTGAGATAAAGGTTTTCTCAATCCTTATTCAAAGTTGTGGATGTGTGTTAATTGTTCTGGTGGATATTTTGTTCTCTTTTGTATCTGTAGGTAGTGAGCCTCCCTGTCGGATAGTGAGTCCTTTCTGTAGGCAGTGAACCCTTGTACTTGGATAGTGAGTCCTCTTCTAGGTAGTGAGTCCTTGGCAATGAGACTCTGTATTCATTTTTATAATCTTTCTATATTGTGAGTTAACCCTCACTGTGGTTTTTCCCTTATTGGGTTTTCCACATAAAAATATAGTGTTCATTGTGTTTATTTCCTTTCTATTATTCTTGTTTCATTCTCTTATTTAATAACAGAATAGTGTGGTTGTGAAATTGACAAGTGTTGAAGTCTTAAATTTGAATTTTGCGGCAACTGATTCACCCCCCCCATCTCAGTTGTCCTGCACTTATTTAACATTTACAATGTGACTCATAAAATGAAACACTAGCTATTCTCAAAAATTAGGGTAGAAACCCATGAAATAACTATAGATCTATTGAAAAAGCTTTGCTATTGTTGTGCATGCCTTTTAAATTTCAAATTTTTATTTTTCTACTTCAACCAAGGCGAATTTGGGTGGTGGGGGCCAATTGGTATCCCATTCGAGGAATTTTTCCTCTTTGACAAGTGTCAATGTTGGTGCCTTGACTCCAACTATTGGTTCCCTTAGGTCAAAGGATTTTACAATGGACAATGTGTCTCAGGTTGATTACATTGTTAGTATTCATAATGAAGGAGGTTCTCCTTTTATGAGAGGGAATCAAGAGTCATATGCAGAAAAAATGGTTAGAAAAAGCTTTCCACCTTTAAGTCAAAGGATTGTGTTGAATAAGAAAACTAAGAGAGGGGGTGAATCAGGTGTCATAGATTTAAACCTTAATTCATTTACCAGAACTAATCCTTAACACCACTTAAATGATTAAACATTAAATACTAGTGTAGAAATTGAAAACAATCACACACATAATAACACCAAATTTGTGTGGAAAACCTAATAAAGGAAAAACAATAGTGAGGATCAAATCACACTATAGAGAATATTAAAAATGATTACAAGCTACTCACTACTTAAGAAACAAGGCTCACTACCAAAATAAGGACTCACTGTCTGGATTAGGACTCACTATCAAATAGGGATAACAGCCTGGAGGGCTCACTACCATAGATATATATAGAAGATATAATGGATACATTATAGAGAGAAGAAAATATCAATGCAATGGAGAAATCCACCACTTTTTACTCAACCACTTGTAGACATGCATGAATGATATAGTACACCTTCTTTTCAATATATCTGAAAACTCACCATTTAAGCTTTGTACTGGTCTTCCACACTTGCATCACACACACTCACTAATTCACATCAATCTTGCATTTATCTGCTCTATTTATTTAAACTTATCTCTCTTTCCTCTTTCGATGCTCTTTTCATCACTAACACATCCTATATTTATATCATCTTCAACTTTGACATATATCCAAAGTCGACTATCAAAATTCAAGTTCAAATTAGGTCAGCACCAAAACATCCTAGGGTGGAATTATAATGATGGAAACCCTTAGACACACTTCATAAGGACACAAATAGATCTAAAATGCTCCATTAACTTTGGAGGTAGTGTTTGACACAAGGTCATACAAACCAGTGTAAAACACATAGAGCAATTAAGCACAAAGCTTCCAAATACCAAAATTATCTTCAATACAATCAAAACCACTCAAATCTACAACTACAAGTCATAAAAATTTAAAAAAGAGAAATCCATACCAACAATGTTTCTCTCAAACCTCAACCAGAAATATAGAAAACCACATATAGTTCACAGCTGGTGAACATAACTCTCATTGTACAATGAATCAATATCAAAAAATCTGGATATAGCATCTTCCCAAAATCGTGATCAACATATCTAAACCACAAAAGCATAGGAGAAAATATTGAAGTAAAGATCAGAGCAACCATTGAACATCTGCAATCTTTCTTCAATACAATTTTCTCAATATCCTCAACATATAGAACTAGTAACCTATATCCATGACACTAATGACAGTAGCATCTAGTTGAAAACTAATTGACCAATTGACATAAATGACAACACCTTCATTCTTTCCATTCTTCCAACCATCTCCCCCTTTTTTATTGATGGGAACATATGATGTGAAAAACCATCAAAGACATCATCCAAACTCTAAATAAACTTCTCAAGATTTTTCTTTTTGTTTCTCCCCCTTAATAGATAATCTTTTATATTCTTCCTATTTTTTTTTGTTTTCTTCTTCTTATTTTTAACATGCTTCCTCTCCCCCTTTGACATAAATGGTAAAGGAAAAAGATATCTTAGATTGATTTTCCCTTTTTCACTAAAAACCTAATACTCTTAATGACAACACCTGACACTATTTGCTCCCCTTGAGAGGTAGCCACCAAAACATCAGTCCAGAAGAAAGATAGATCCATAGATCCACTAGAATGATGTATCTCCTTATGCATCTTGTTCAATAAGGGAGGGGAAATGATGCCTAACTTCTCCTAGAGACACACAAAATTATCTTTAGGAAGACCTTTCATGAATATATCAGCAATCCGATTCTTTGTCGAAACATATTCAAGTTTTACTTCATTCTCCATGACCTCCTCTCTCAAGAAATGATACCTGATAGATAAATGCTTCATCCTCAAGTGCATCATAGGATTCTTTGAAATGTTATTTACACTTGTATTATCATAGAAGATAGAAATAGGACAATCATACACCATTATAATATCTTTCAATGTTTGTTTGATCCATAGAACTTATGTACATCAAGATGCAACAACAATATACTCAACTTCAATAGTAGACAAGGAGACTGAATCTTGCTTTTTACTCAACCATGCCACTAATATGAAACCTAGAAAGAATGCACTGCCACTTGTACTCTTTCTATCATCTACACATCCAACCCAATCTACATCTATATTGGCACTTAGTGTAAATTCAAGATCTCTAGGATACCATAACCCATAATCTAGAGTGTCATCCAAATATCTAAATATTCTTTTAATATCAGCAACATGTGTTTCCTTATGATCTTCTTGAAATCTAGCCACAAGATAAACAACATGCATAATATCCAGTCTAGTAGCAGTCAAATATAGTAGTCCACCAATCATAGATCTATACTTGCTTTGATTAGCCTTAAGTGATTCATCATCTTTATCCAACTTGCAACTAGCCACCATAGGAGTGCATACTGGTTTGGAACCATTCATCCCAAACTTCTTCAACATCTCTTTCACATACTTAGACTATGAAATAAAAATTCCTTTCTCTATTTGATTAATTTGTACCAAAAGAGATAAGTTTATCGCTCCAAACATAAACATTTCAAATTATTTTTGCATCTCTTTCACAAATATCTTGGACATATTTTCATTTCCTCCAAAAATAATATCATAAACATATACAACTACAATTAAGATTTTGTCATTTTCAATATTAAAATATAGATTACTATCTACCATACCTTTATTGAAATCTTGTTGAATCAAATACCTGTCTAACCTTGCATACCAAGGTCTAGGAGCTTGCTTCAATCCATATAATAATTTATTCAATATTCACACCATATCCTATTGATCTGTTGACTAAAATCCTTCTGGTTGTTCCATGTAAACCTCATCTTCTAGCTCACTATTCAAAAATGCTGACTTGACATCCATCTAATACACCATGAATTCTTTATGACCAACAAATGCTAAGAACATCCTTATAGCTTACATTCTTGCTACCAAAGCAAAATTTTCCTGAAAGTCTATGCCTTCTACATGTGAGTAACCTTTACACACAAGCCTTTATTTATTTCTACCCACTTCTCCATTCTCATTCAACTTATTTCTGAATACCCACTTCGATCAAATAATGTTTTTATCTACCAGTCTTGGGACCAATTCCCAACTTTGATTCTTCTCTATCTACATAAGTTCTTCTTTCATGGATTCCATCCAATGTTCATCTTTACATGCTTCACTTAAAATCTTTGGTTCAATCTTAGAAAATAAACATAGATTTACTTCAGCAACAACTCTGCTTCTAGTCAATACTCCTTTAGTCTTATGTCAAATAATCTAACTTTCTGAATGATTCTTCTGCATGTATCTAGGTTTCTTAGGTAACACCATTGAAATTTCTTCTTCTCTTTCATTATATTCATTCTGCTTCTCTTACTCATCCTTTTCCCATTCTTCCATAATCTCTTCAATTCTTACATAATCAGGTTCATTAGATACATATCCTTCAATGTCAATTGAATTATTCATTGTCTCAACCTTGAGATTTGTACTTTCTACAATATTTCACAGTCTTTTATTGAATAACTTGAAATACTTGAAAAAATCCTTCATCACATTTTTTAGATCAAACTTTACTAAAGGTTCCTCATCTCTTTTGATATAACATTTGCTTTTGAATACCTTGAAATACTTGATAGTGGGAATTATTCAATGTCATAGCTCATAGGGGTTCTTTGTACTATTTTATCTTGATTGAACTCAATTGAATACATAAAAAATAGTATGAATAGCTTCTCTCTAGTAAACTTCTGGTAAACCATCCTCAGTAATAATTGATCTAGCCACCTCTTGAATTGTTCTATTTTTTATTTCAACAAATCCATTATGCTGAGGAGTTTTTCGAGCAGATAATTGTCTCCTTATTCCATGCACTTCACAAAACATATTAAACTCATGGGAGGTGAATTCTCCACCTATGTCAGACCTTAAGCATTTTATTCTCAAATTCACTTTATTTTCAACCATAGCTTTGAATGTCTTGAATCTAGCTAATGCATATGATTTCTCTCTAAGAAATATAACCCATGTATATCTAGAATAATCATCAATCAAAAGCATAAAGTACCTTTCACCTTGTGTACTTCTCACTCTTGTAGGGCCATAGAGATCTATATGAATTAAATCTAGTAGTCTAGTAGTAGATTGTTCCTTTGATCTATAATGACTTCTTTCTTCCTTTCCAAACTAATAATTCCTATAACAAGAATTAATAGGCTTTGTAACCCTTTGTAAATCTCTCCCGGCCTACACTACATTGATCCTTAACAAGTTATCAAAATTCATATGACACATTCTCTGATGTCATAACCAACTATCATTAATCTGAGTCATAAATCATCATCCATCAACACCCTTAAGTTGATAGATATGTCCTTTAGATTTCTTTCCTATAGCAATCAATGTTCTGGTTCCTTTTCAAATTTCACATCTTTCATCCTTAAATAGAAGATCATATCCCTTTCTACACATCTGTCCAACACTCAAAAGATTATGCCTTAAACCCCTAACATAGTAGACATCATTACTATTATGCTTACCATCAAAACTTACTAAACCTATCCCACCAATTTGAGCACTAGTATCATCACCAAATTTAACCAAGCCTCCATCATATTTTTCAGGTTTAACAAACACACTTTTATCACCATTCATATGATTTGAACAACCATTTTCAACTACCCAATAGTTCAGTTTTTGTTTAGCATGTAGGGCAGAGATAATAGTACCTTCATTTTATCCTTCTTTGGAGGGATTTCCTTCACCTATTTTTTAGAATTAGTAGAAGTAGGTTAATGCTTTATAGCCAAGAACAAGCATTGATTTTCATTAGGATCTTAATAATTAGAATCCTCATTAGATATACTAGCATTCTCATTCACATAATATGCTTTGTTGACATTGCTTTCTCCTCTAAAGATATACTTAAAAATGCACTTGATGGTCCTCTCTACATAGCTGATTGTATCTATGCAAATCCCACTAATGGGATACTAATAGATCCCACTTGTGGAGAGAACATGATCATCGAGGAATTCTTATTTTTGCATGAGCTCTATCAAGACATATATGACAAACAAAAAGCATGGATCAAGACACACAATTCTTTTTCTTTCCCTACAATAGGATCAATCACCTTACCATTGCAAATAGGACCAAAAATATTAGATGTCACATTCTCCATCATCCCATAGTCAGACTAGTTTCATGTGAAGCTAGGCTATCCATGGCTTCACTCTATGAAAGTTATCCCTTCGGTTGTATATAAATGCTTAAAGTTTCCCTTTGACAATGAAGTATTCACCGTCAACCATAGTGGCTTTATCCCTTTGTCCTCTAAAGGAAATTGTTTCTTAGATTCCTTTTGGCCTAAGCCAATGGAACCTATAAAACCATGAGAAGACTTATTTTTCTTGTCCTATCAAAAGTTCATGAAAAAGAAGATAGTATAACTTTCCCCATCAACCTTTAAACCCACCATCCTTGATGAAACCATGATTGAACCTAAAGAAGTTCCAAAAAACCTAGACGAACCTAAAACCAAACCTTCACCTAGCTTGTACGAATGACCAAGAGACAATGAAAACAACCCTGTCGCACCTCCTGAAATAAAAAAAGTTTACAAATTCAAATAGAAAGCAATTGACCAACATCCAATGGTTCCTTTCATTCCTCCCCTTAGGGAAGAAAATAAACCTATGGTTGATTAACATACTACTACACAAGTACAACTTGAAAACAAATCTAAAATAAATAGAGGTGCTAGGGAGGGTAGATGTAGACATGGAGCCATTGTTCGTAGGTTACATGAAGAATTAAAAAAAGAAAATAAAGATCCACACTTAACTGAAGAAATTCACAATGACCCTCATCCCCAACCAAAAAAAAAAATCCAATACAACAACCACAACAAGGGTTGAACTCCTTCATGGATATTATCATTTTTCCTCGTGTTATGGTCAACTTGGATGACAACGATGAGGTTGCTAAAATTGATGAAGAGGTGGATAATGAATTGAATACATTTTTTTCCTCTTCCCTAAGCTTAGATGACAAATCTCTTACAAAGAGTGTTGAACCTAGTACTACCCCTAGTTTGGCACTTGCACTTTTCCCTTTCGCTAGTTTCTTTCCTTCAGTATACAATGAACATGACTGGGAGGTAGATGACCTACTCATAGGTTGACTCACTTGTGCCTTACTACTCTTTTTTTTCTTTTGTGTGATTGCATGTGCTTAATGTGATCCCCCATGACTTTCTATTTGATGTTCTCTCTCTCTTTATGACAGTCTTCTATTTGCACCTTCATTCTTCTCTATGTAATAAATCTTTTCAATTTTAATATCTTCTTCATTTGTCTTGTGTTTTTCCTTTTGGGGATGATGCAAGATGTCGAGAAATTCATGTCTCTTCCATATTAACCCAAAAGGATTTCTTTTTCCTTATCCTTTTCTCTTTTTCCTTTGTCATGTGTTTTTTGTTTGGGGATGACATTAGGTGTCAAGACATTCCTACCTCTTCCATGTTGACCCAAAGGGCTTTATTTTTCCTTTTCCTTTTCACATTTTCCTTTGTCTTGTGTTTTTCCTTTTGGGGATGACACAAGGCATCGAGGCGTTCATGTTTCTTCCATGTTGACCCAAAGGTATTTTCTTTTGTTTTCACTCCCTTTGTATCATTCTTCCAGTTCTATTTGTACTTAGGGAATGATGAAAATTCCCAGCTCTCTTCAAACGTTGTAGCAAAGAACATATTGACCCCAAATCCATAGATCCCTTATGTGTTTGGTGTTTTCATTTTTGGGGCAACCCCTCTCTTTTTCTTTTTCTCTTACAAGGCATAGCCTTACTTGGAAACATATGAATTGGAATAGGGCTTTCTAAGTGGGGGAATTAATGGGCATTATTCTTTTGCATTTTCCTTTTTTCTCAGTTCATGGTGCAGTCTTCTTACTTTATATGATGCATTTTTTTCTTTGTGGATGACATTGGGTGTGATTTCCTTTAGGAGAGTCATCTCTCTTAACATATTACATTCCTCTTAGTGGCTTGATGTGATGCACTGCATCCCCTTACTTGTGAATTTTATATTATTTGATTGGTCCTCTCTTGGAGACATTAGGCATAATGTTCCCTAAGTTAAATACCTCACATGAAATAAGCAATACTCCTTTGAACATTTCTTATTTTATATTTTTCATTTTGCATTTATATGGCCATCTTGCATAACACAACTTGCATGGTTGTTGATCCATCTTGTTTGTTCATAAGTTCCAAGCATACAAAATTTTTCTTTCCTCATGAAGCTTGAAAATCATTTTTGTGTGGCACCTTATTAAATTTATCATGGGGTATAAATTTGGTATGGTTTAAGCGGGAAGCCCAACTGAGGCATGAATTTCCTCATAGCAACTTGTGTGTGTGTGAGTGCATACCAGTCATGAGCGTATGCGTCGCACCTTTTAGGACTTCTCACCTAACAAATAGCCTAAATTTCCGTTGCTTCAGAGTGAGTATGCATTTTTCTTTTTTGTGGGGATAAACAACCTAGATCTGATCCACATTAGAATGGAAAAACAATTGAAGCTTGATCCGAGTCTCTTTTATCTTTTCCCTTTTTTCTTTCATCCTTGGAAGTGTATGCTTATGCTTTGTCAATGTTCTTTACATCATTTCATGTGTGTTCTTTTGTGCCTATGTTGCTTTGTCATGGGATCTTGATCTTGGGGGCTTGGTCACCCTCCTTGATCATTGTCATCTCATCTTATTGGCATTGGTGCATTTGAAGCCCTCTTGATACATGATTGTCTACTTTGGTGTGATTTTGAAGCAAATTAATCCTCTCACTAAAGAGGGGGCTAAATGTAGTGTAGAAAAATGTATCCCTTTATATTTTTTGCACTATTTTGGGCCCTCCTTATGGATTTTGGCTTAATTTTTCTTTAATTTAGTGTTGTAATGTATATGAAACATTCACATTAGGTCTTTGGCCATTATGAACTAATGGATTTAAATGACACTTTGTTAAAGTGTTGTAAAGTGTTGTAACTCACATTCACACTTTTTATCAAATAAGTAAGCATAATAAATCTATTAAAATCAACATTAACCTTTCCTTGTTTGGTGTGTTGTAAAGTGTTGTAACACACTTTCACATTCCTCTAGGATTTTTATTAATAATTGGGATTTCTTATGCTTTAATTGGCCCTACTTTGCATCCACAAGCCTCATTTATTGCATCTTTTCGAGGATAATACTGACACCAATCAATATCCAATCATAATTTAGGTGTTTCTAGCTTGTGTGGCCCAGATTTAGAGATATGGGACTCATTCACCACCTCGGGTGAATGGGTCCCACCTAGATCTTTTGGCATCAAACCTATTTTCACACGTTTCTAAGAACTTTTGGTTTTTGGTCCCATCAATTATGTCTGGTGGGACTAATTCGCCACCTTCGATGAATGAGTCCCATGTGGCCCAAAATTAAAATTAATTCAAATTTATGGTAGGATTTTATTCTCCTCGATCCGATGTCGGCTTGTAGTGTTTTAATTTTAGGAATTCTTGCATAATTGAGTATAAATACAGGGTTCTTTCACTCATATTCAACACCTAGCATTCAAGAGATTTTACAAGAGCATTTGAGAATTCACAAGAGAATTTAAGAGCTCTCAAGGGATGATTATCAAGCATTTTAGAGCAATCCTCAAGTGCCAATCATCATGTAAGGATTTCATATGTTATGTTTGTTATTGTGCTAACAATTTTGTTTCAAGAAAGATCCACGTCATTCAAGAAAGAGTCAAGAACCACATCCATTTTCGCCATTTCAAGCATACTTGTAGCACCTTATTGCTAGGGTTTGGTGAGTTGCAACATCATCTTTTTTCATTCATCATTGTCCCTTCATATTTTCTTTTCATTTCAAGGTTTAATTATCAACAAAGGGTTTGACCAAGAAAACCCATATTCACTAATCCCACAACATTTTTCCCTCTCCGTTGCATGTGATTTCTATGCTTAGGTTGTATATTTCATCAGGAGCAAGATTGGAGAAATTTTTTCAAGTTTTCAAAGTTGTCATCAAGCCTTGGAGAACATTGGAGATCATCTACATGTTGCAAATCGAAGATTCAAATCCATAAATCAGTCATTAAAAAACATAATCAACTTTGAAAGTTGTAGGAAAACCCAACTGGATTGATTCACCACTTCTAGGGAATGTGTCCTAGTTCCAATACATTTTCAAGACTTTCTATATCTGGACACCCTTTTGGCAGATTACTATTCCTACACATTTTTCCAAAATCTAGACTGATTCACCCAGCTTGGACAATGAGTCCTAGTAAGCCTTGCCAATAGATTTTCTAGTGATTCGTACCTCCATTCAGCCTTCAACATACTCCTATGTGAACTTTTTTTTGTTTCATTATTTTGTGTTGCATTTCATTTATTTTCTTAGGTCATTTAGTGTTAGTTTGCATTCAATTAGGGTTTTACATTACATCTTGCATTTCATTGACTTTTCCAATTTTATACTTTGTTGTGAACCCCTCATTAGATAATATTCAGCCATTAGGACATCCCTCTTGCAATATATATTTATCTTTTGCATTGATATGTCAAGGGTTTGTTCTTGAGTGAAAGTTAGTGAAAGTTTCCCCTTTTGGCCCTAAACTCTAAAGGTGAAAAGGGGTCCCAATTTTCCATCTTTGAGTACCATATTGTTCTTGATAATGTAATTCACCTTATTTTTCACTTCATGTGGCTCGATCTCATCGACTGTACTTGGACCATTCACAAGAGGAGTGTAAGGATTCTTGTAATCTTTTTCCGCATCATATCCACAATACTCTAGATATTCTTAGCTCAATATTTTTCAAATAGCATGACTAGTTCAATCGAACCTTGGATAATCATTTTATTTTCCTAGCCATCCCAAACCTTCCTCAAGTTGTTAAGCTCTTCACCAAGGAACCAAGCTATGATAAGAATTTCTGAAAAAGACAAGTGAGAGATGGGTGAATTAGTTGTCATAGATTTAAACCTTAATTGATTCACTAGAACTAATCCTTAACATTGCTTAAATGATTAAACATTAAATACTAGTGTAAAAACTAAAAAACATCACACAAACACAATAACACCTAATTTACATGGAAAACCAAATAAGAGGAAAACAATGGTGAGGATTAACTCACACTATAGAGAATATCAAATCTGATTACAAGAGGCTCACTACCAAAGCAAGGACTCACTGTCCAACACGGTTAACAACCTAGAGGGCTCATTTCCATAGAGATACAAAGAAGATAAAAGAGATATGTTACAAAGAGAAGACAATATTAATGCAACAAAGAAATCCACCATAATTCACTCAACCACTTGCAAAGATGGATGAATAATAGAGTACACCTTCTACTCACTACATCTTAAAACTTGACATTTAGGCTTCACACTTATTTGCAACACTCACATCACACACACTTAGTGATTTGCATCAATCTCGCATCTATTTGCTCTATTTCTTTTCACTTATCTCTCTTTCCTCTTTCTATTCTCTTTTCACCACTAACTCATCTTGTATTTATACCATCTTCAACTTTGAAACATATCCAAAGTTGGCTATCCAAATTCAAATTAAAATTAGATCACTGCCAAAACATCCTAGGGTAGAATCAAAATGAGGGCAACCCAAACACATGCTTCATCAACTCTGAAGGTAGTGTTTGACACAAGGTTGGCCAAGCCAATGTAAAACACAGATTAATTAAGCACAAATTTTCTAGATACCAAAATTATCTTCAATACAATCAAAACAACTCAACTCTAGAACTGCAAGTCATAAAACTTTAATAAAGAGAAATCTGGACCAACAACACTTCTCCAATACTTGAACTAGAAACACAGAAAAATAGAGTTCACAACTAGTGAACACAACTCGCATTGTATAATGAATCAATAGCCAAAAATATAGATATAGCAGCTTCCAAGAACCATGATCAACATATCTGAACCACACAAACATAGGAGAAAATATCATAGCAAAACTTGGAGCAACCATTGAACATTTACTTTCTTTCTTCAATAAAATTTTCTCAATATCCTTGACATATACAACTGTAGACATGCAAAATTAACATTATGCATTCAATCAGGTTCATTCATCAAACTAGGTTTCACATTCATCCATTCATTAGGCAAATCAATTTCAATCTCCTAAAGGTCATCAACTTGATTTAATTTAATCTGATCATTATCACCCTTAGCTAAATAAATCAAATATTTATTTAACTAAATCTTTATCATCTTTCATCTCCTTTTTGATTTAATCTTTAAATCTAAAGAAAAAAGATCAAATCACCTAATCCTCTTTTTAGTTCACTAAATCAGGATTAAATCTAATCTAATGCTAATCCTAATCACTTGTATTCTCTAGATTTTGCCACTTTCACCAATAAATCAATTTATTGATTTATTAAATCAGCATTTTCACTCAACATGGCATCTTCCCTCAAATTTTAATTCAAAAGCAAGTTGAAAGGCATATCCAAAAAGGAATTTAATAGGTCTTACATGTCTCTTACATGTCCCTTGCAAAGGTCAAACTAAGCATTAACTCTCAAATTCAAATTTGAAATTTTCCCCTCTTAGGCACATTTCCCAAATTTTGCACATCCCTCAACCTATGCCATGCTGACAAGTGGCCTCTTTTCATTGGCTTGTTTTTAGTCCCAAATTGGTCCCTTTTCAACACTCTTAGCATTTGAAAATCTACAAATAGAGATCATCATGCTTGATCAAATCCTGGACAACTCCAAAACTCCACAACTTGATCCACAATCTTTATGCAAGGTCATTCTCTTAAACTGGGAACTGATTTTGTCCATTGATCATCTTAGCATTCCATATCATTCTTCATAGAATTTTCATCATGGAGCTTAAGCAAGGATTGGGAAAGGGCTTCTTTCCATAGAAGCATCAATCCAATATGGGATAATTTTTTTATCATGTTTTATATGCTTGCAATTAACTATTCTTGTTTTAGTTAGTTTTGCATATTTTATCATGGTTAAGTATCTCATAGGATGTTTAATCTAATGTGTTTTAAGTGACTAACATGATATTATTATGTTAAGAGTTCTAACCATTTGCATATTTTGACATCTACAACAACCAATAACTTGTATCCATGACACTAATGACAACAACACCAGTTGATAACCAATTGACCAATTTACATCAATGAAAACACCTTAATTCTTTCCATTCTTCTAATAGAGTGATGCATGTTGGAAGGTGTAGAAGCATTTATTCTAGATGAAATGATGGATGTATCAATTGCAAGTGTGCAAATGTCATTGGTTGGGAATATTTTTACCCTCTAGGCCTAATATAGAATAGGTATGTAGGAGGATGGCCTATGTTTGGACTGTTAAAGGAGAAGTTGGTGTGAGTGCTATGTCAAATGGCCTTTTCCTTTTTAGTTTTAACAACCATGAAGATTTAATCTCTATCATTAAAAGAGGCCCCTAGGCATTCAATAAGAAATTTAAGAATTATTTGCTTTGTACAAATAGAAGCAAGCTTAGACCCCTCAATAGATTTGGGTTTTGTTGCTTCTATAGGTAAGGCTTCATATTTTTCCTCTTAATTCCTAGAAATTTAAGGTGTTTGGGGATTGCATACTCCTTTGAAAGTCTTCTTGTAGACAAAGAAACTTTTGAAGGTCTAGTCTGGTCTTTGTTAGATTTGTGTTCATGTTACTATTAATAGTGTCCTACCTTCTTCTATTGCCTTGAAGTCTAGGTTTGGCTCTTAGACTCAAGTTTTGGAGTATGAGAATGCTAGGATGTGTTATCAGATCTATAAAAAATTTGGGAATCTTAGTAATAATTGTAAGAAATAGCCATCCCAAAATGATAAGGAAGTTGTTGAACTTGCTCCACCTATTAATAATGTTGCTCACAAAAAGTCTCTAACCAGAGGAATGGATTCTCCAAAGCTTGTGGGGTTTGGGATGGATGCTTGCGTCTCTAATGCTAGTGTCTCCTTTCCCACTCTTGTGATTTAGATGACCTTGGGTTTATTTCTCCTAAGGATATAGTTCTCCATTCTTGTGCTAATTCTCCATATTTAAATAATGGTCTAAAGCAATGTGTTTCCTTGATGAAGGGGGATTCTAATAATCGATATTCTTTTCCTTTTAAAATGAAAGAATTTCTATCTATTTTTGGTTTCATAGAGCTAGCCCTTACCTCTCTCTTGATGGGTGAGTTTAATGAAGACCCCTAGACATAGGCTAGTAGTAAATTCAAAAAAAGATGAAAATGGATGTTGGAAATGATAGAAAAGTGGGAAGAGAAAACAACAAGGAGGTCAGATTAATGGAAACAGCTAGAGATATCACCTGAGGAAAACAAAGGACCCTAGAGAAAATCTCTAATGGAATTAAACCAACAAAATGATTGGGAAGTCCCCTCCCCTTGGGCCAGAAAAGTATTTTTCTGGTCACCTTTACTATTTTTAATGAAGATTCTATAGTGGAACATTAGGGGGCTGAATAGTCCTCTTAAGAAACATGTTCTTAAGTGCTCTATTATTTATTTGAAGATTGGTATTCTCTTAATTTAGGAAACCAAAGTGAAGAAGGAAAATTTTTATAAAATGATTTAATTTATTTGGCCTAAGGTACATCATTGTGTTTGTGATGTTGAGGGAGCTTCTAAAGGGATTGCAACTCTTTGAAACCCATATAGGTTATTAGGCATGGAATGCTCCTAAAACATAGATTTTTGGGACCCTATGAACTACTCTTGAACTCCTAGGGCTTTTCACCTAAAAGGAGAAAGATAGGGCCAAAAATGCTTATGTATCACTCAAATTAGGATGTGTGTGATGTGATGTGATGTAAAAAAAGTTAACTAAATGCAATACATTAATCTAGGTGACTGAAAATTAATGCAAAAGTGTAATTATAACTATGTTTGAAAACACATTGTGATATGTAAACAACTATGTAAATGAAGAAGTTATGCAAAACAAAAAGTAAGGGAATGAAACTAAGTGCACTTGGGTGAAATGTGAGCTTTCTGGAGTGTTTCAGAGGCTGATAAAATTTATTGATTTTTCATAGTGGGACTCATTCACCCAAGGTGGCGAATCAATCCACAAATTGGTGAAAAACTACTGGGAGCTAGTTTTTGTCTGCCAGGATCTAAAATCTGACAAAACTCAAGTTTCTAGGCCTAGGGTGGGACTCATTCACCATAGTTTTCAAATTGGTCCTCCCCAAAATTCTTGAAAATTTGGGAAACGACCTTGCAACAACAAATATAAGAATGTTTGCTTATCAGGTTGCCAAAGTCAAATCTGTAGAAAATAGACAAATAACTCTCTCTAAGCTTGATTTTGACTAAAGTTGAATTGAAGCACCTAATTGACTTGAAAATGATTCTTCAACACCTAATAACTTTTCAAATCTATAAAAAAATGGGTGCAAACAAACAAGCAAAAGGGGGGAAATGATTAGGGGTTCACCTTGGTCAAACCCCACTTTTGATAATTAAACCCTTGAAAAAATAATGTAATGAAAGAGGAAGATAAACTAATAACATGAAAGTGCTATCAACTCACCTAACTCTTGATGATGCAAGTCTGAAGTAATTCAAATGGATGCTTCAAAGTGTTTGAAAAGTGCTTGAAAAAGACATTGTAGAATGCTTGAATGCTTAAGTGAATAGGTGGATAAGTGACCTTGATGAATGGGGGAGAAAATGAGGTGAAAATCACTTATTTATACAATTCTTGTGCCTTAGTATCCATTCATACCTCATCACAGGCTGACATCAAGTGATTTTGAATAAAATGTTGAAAGGAAATTTCAAATATTTTGAATTTGGGGCTAAGGGGGGACTCATTCACCATCCATGGCGAATGGGTCCCAACTAGGACCTAAAAACAAGTGTCAAGAAATATGTTGTGTTTAATGGTATTTATCAGGATAACATTCAAAAATACAGTTAATTACAACTTATGAAGGCATAAAGAGACAAAATAAAGAATGAGAAGGGTGTAAATAGTAAAAATATGCCTAGAAGAGCATGAAAGCTTGTTACAAGACTTTACAACACTTCAAAATAGGACTTGTTGATGTGTGAAAAAGTGGTCTTTAGGTGAATTGCATTAAATAGAGTCTAGAAGAATGTAGAATTTTCTTACAACATTTCACAACACCTTCACAATTCATTGTTCTTTTAGTTTTAATACCTGAATAAGCATATTCAAGCCATGATACAACATAAAATCAAAGAAACATAGTTCTAACACCATTAAACAAGACCTAAAAGTCTATGAAAATGACTAGGGGCCATTTTTCTATAGCACATTTAGCCCCCACTTTAGTGAGAGGATGAACTTGCTTCAAACTCACACTAAAGTAGCCATGAACATCGATGGGAGGGTTCAAATGCTCTTATGTTAGCATGATGGAATTAAAACAATCAAGAAGGATGATCAAGCCCTTAGGATGAAGATATCATGGAAAACTAAGCATAAGAAGAAAAGAACACACAAGTGTTGAAAAGATTGGATGAAGCTTCGATCATCAATCCAACTAGTTGTGAAAATAGATCTAGGCTGATTGTTTTAAAAATAGAATGTGTACTCACTTTGCGGCCACGAAACTTCAGGTTGTCCAGAGGGTGAGAAAGCCTAACTGTATACTCGCTTTGGGGCCATGGAACTAGTTGTCTGTAGGGTTAGAAAGCTCTAAAAGGTAAGATACATAAGCTATTTGGTACTCACAAAACAAAAAGGTGGCCATGGGGGAAAGTCATGCCACTAAGTGGGCTTCCCACTCAACCATGCTAAAGTTATACCCATTTGATAACTTTAACAACATGCCACAAAGAAAAAGGAATGTTTATACACAAACGTACCATAGGCATGCAAGTTGTGTTATGCAAGGTGGCAAAAAGAAATGCAAAATGTAAAAATGAAAAACTATAAAACATAAAATGTAAAATCTGAAAATATGTTCAAAGGAATCTTGTTCAATTTATGCAAGGGTATGTGCAGGATCATGATGGGCCAAAAAGTGGCAATATGATGGGTATGTGGCTGATGAATTTTTTTTACCCAGAATTGATGAAATGAAAAGGGTTTTTAAAGGAGATTCACAACTTTCCACCAATATAAATTATACTTTACTTTTAATTTAATAAGTAATTATTATTGATTTTCTATTCAAATTATGACTAAAGTCCTGATTGATAGACTGATTGAAAAACATCTTTAGCTTTTAAATAGTATCACATTTTTTGAATCCAAAACATGTGTCACATTCTATGCTTCACATACTATAAGATTAAAAAAAGAGAAAAATAATTTCATAATGTTTTGACAAAGTTAAGGTGGTTAGACATATGGATTTTTTATATTTTTTAAAAGTTGTAATAAAAAAATCATAATTAATTATTTACTTGGAAAAAAATTACAAAAAAATATGCATCACATTGCGACATGATTCCTCTACTTATATCTAAAATCTTATAAAAATTAATTATTCTTTTATTGTGGTTAGGGTGGTCAGACAAACACCTACTTTATTTTTCCCCTGAAATTTAAGTACTTCAGCATTAAAATTTCAAATTCCCACCAAATAGATATATTTTTTAAACAAACCTAGTAGTTTAGAAACTACATTCAATTTTCTACAGATTCTATTCTTACATATTTTTGAAATAATATAGATAACTTATTCAAATTTTTACGTCAAGTTGCCTAACTCTAATTTTTCTAAATTTTTTGCCACTTAAGGGCCTATTTTTTCATGATGATCCTGCACATACTCAAGGTCAATCACTTAGGAAACATTGTGTCTAATGTTTCCAAGAGAGTACCAATCAAAGAATAGTATATTCACAACTTAGGGGACGCAGTGCGTCGCATCAGGCCACCAAGAGGAATGTAATATGCTGAGATAGATCGCACTTGTGAGGGACATCACACCAAATGTCATCCTCAAAGTGATGAAAGCATTACACAAACAAGGCTACACTAAGAACCAAGAATTCAAATGAATTGATGGTAATGTATGCCCCCCATTTTAAAGGAATTGCTACACATCGTTTTGTAAGAAATTACTTTAAAGTGGAAGAAAAGAAAAAGAAAAAAGAAAACAAGACATGAGAGCCAACTTTGAAAGCCCTATGCCAAGTCATATGTTTCAAAGTTAAGTTGTTTCATGTCAAGGAAAATTAAAAAAAAAAGAAAGGGAGTTACCCCCCAGAAAGGAAAATACACCAAACACATAAGGGATCTATGGATTTGGGGCCAATATGTTCGTTGCTGTAATTTTTTTGTATGAAAGAGCTCAGAACTATCACCATTCCCCAAAGCACATAGAACTGGAAGAATGACATAAAGAGAGAAAAAAGAAAATGAAAGTTCTTTTTGGGTCAACATGGAAGAGACATTGTAGTCTTATGCTCTGCATCATCCCCAAAAGGAAAACTCAAGAAAAAAGAAAATGAAAAGGAAAAAGAAAATGAAAAAAATATTTGGTCAACATGAAGGAGACATTTTGGTCTCAATGACTCGCATCCTCCCCAAAAATGAAAAGAAAAACAAAAAGGAAAAGACAAGGACCTTGTGGGTCAAACATGGAAAAGACATAGGGTGTTTGTATGTTTTGCATCATCCCCTGCAAAAGGAAAACACAAAAAAAAAAGAGAAAAGGACAAGGACCTTTTGGGTCAACATGGGAGAGACATAGGGCATCTCTACACTTTGCATCATCCCCTAAAAGGAAAACACAAAACAAAAATAGCAAAAGACAATGTATGACTAATAGAAGAAGTGTATAAAGAGAGAGAACATCAAATGCATGATATGGGGGAACACGATACACACATAAAAAGGGAAAGTAACAAGTAATGAAAATATAAGTCAACCATTAACTAAGTTATTGATTTCTCAATCTTAAATAGATAAGTGGAAAAGGAATAACATAGTTAAGAGACAAAGACAAGTGCATTCCAAGGACAAGGATAACAATGTCTTGCCTTCCACAAAGTGTAGAGGCAAGAATGAGCTGAGGTGGGTGATGTGAAAGAAGCATGCAATAGTGAGAATAGGGAATTCTACAACTAGGGAATGAGGATGGGGTGTTGTTGCTTTAAGGTATGATGGGGAAATATTAAGTATTAGTGAAGTGATACTTATCTAGTATGTCCTTCAATGTCTGAAATTCTTCAGTGTAGTGTCCAAGGATGTGATGATATTTGCAAAATGGGATGTTAGAGTCTTTTGGAAAAATAACCAACCTATTCATAGGTGGTAAAAGTATATGACCTTTGTTTAAAAGGATTTGAAGTCTTCATTCACATTTAGGTGGAGGATGTGTAGGAAACTTAATATTTTTGAGTTTGTAAGGTCATTTTTGCTTGCTATATTTTCCTTGTTCATGAGGATAAGAAGGAAGAGGACCCATAGGGATCCTAATATCCTTGTAATTAAGAGCTAATGGTTGTTCATGTGGAAGGATAATATTTAAGTTAGGAGGAGAATCCAAGATTATTGTGCCAGCATCCCAAAGTCTCCTAGGCTAAAGAGGATGTTTATCAGGATGAGAAGGATCATGATATCAAAGGCCTGTTGTGTTTTCTTTGGTTGGTTGTTGTTCAAAAAGTTGATGAATTTCATATTCATGTTTAATGTCACAACCTTGTTTACTTAAGATAATAAATCCTTTACCATAAGTATCTTCAAGGTTGATAGGAATTTTTTTGATTGTGTGCTCATAGAATGGTTGGGATTGTGGGAGTTGAGAGGAACTAGGTCCATTTGAGGAAGGAACCTTAGGTCCTATATTGACTTCAGGATGTAAATATGCAAAGTGATCAGGAGGTACA
Source organism: Sequoia sempervirens (assembly GCA_007258455.2). Taxonomy (NCBI): domain Eukaryota; kingdom Viridiplantae; phylum Streptophyta; class Pinopsida; order Cupressales; family Cupressaceae; genus Sequoia; species Sequoia sempervirens. The sequence goes on along the minus strand of VDFB02281492.1, from coordinate 700,832,736 downwards.
ACAATGGGAAGGTCTTGTGATCTCATTGATGGGTATAAAAGTTTGCATTGGCTTCTATGTTGTTAAGGCAGTCATTGTAGAACTTGTGCATGTTATCATCATCTTCTCCAATGATGTGTACTTCAAGAGGAGGAAAATCATTAGGAGTTGTAGGAGCATGTTGGAGTTCAAGGTCATTAGGGTCACAACCAAAGGCACAGTTGGAAATTTCTACCAATGAATTTAAGGAATTCCAAAACTTATTGAAAGAAAATGCCATGATGAAAATAAATAATATGCAATAAATGAAGAAAAATAGAGAATCTATGAATGCAAGAACAAAAAAGTACAATACAGAATAGTGCCAAAAAGATTGAAAAAATGTTGTTTCAGAACTACAAAGGGACTGATTCACCCTAGGTGGCGAATGAGTCCCAATATGATGTTTTTTATTTTTTTTCAAAAAATTTAAAATGATTTAAATGCTCTACAAGATGCAATTTTCAGATGCAAAATGAAGAGTTTGACTTTTTTCAATTGGATGTAATACAAAAATGAAATCTAGATGAAGTTTTCATTAATGCAAAATGAAAAGTCCTAAAATACTATAACAAATCAATGTCTTAATTGAATTGTAATGCAAATGGAAATTAAGATGCAATATGTGAATGCTATCAAAAACTCAAAGTATTCAAAAGTTGGGTTCACCAAAATGAAAGATAGATTTTTGGGACCCTATGGACTACTCTTGCACTTCTAGGGTTTTTCACCTAAAAGGAGAGAGATAGGGCCAAACATACTTATGTATCACTCAAATTAGGATGTGTGTTATGTGATGTGATGTAAACAAAGTTAAATAAATGCAATATATTAATCTAGGTGACTGAAAATGAATACAAAAGTGTAATTACAACTATGTTTGAAAATACATTGTGATATGCAAACAACTATGTAAATGAAGAAATTATGTAGAACATAAAGTACACGGATGAATCTGAGTGCACTTGGGTGAAATGTGAGCTTTCTAGAGTTTTTTGGATGTTGATGAAATTTATTGATTTTTCACTGTGGGAATCATTTTCCCAAGGTGGAAAATAAGTCCACCTACTAGTGAAAAACTACCAGGAGCTGGTTTATGTCTATTAGGATTTGAAATTTGACAAAAATCAAGTTTCCAATTGGTGCATGAGCACCTACCAAAATACAAGCAAATTTTGATGTATTGTTTTTAAATCTATTTTTTTTTTTGTGCAAGGTATCAAATACCTTTTAGGAGGTTTTTAGGACCTTCTTTGTGCTTAAGATAAATTTTCAATAAGCTAGGAATCATTTTTTGGTTGTTTCCGTTTTAGGCAGAAATTGGAAAAAACACACCTGTTTTCAAACCGTGATTTTTGGCCATTCTTTGGCTCCTCGGGTAGCTAAACCTTAACTAATTCCTTTGCATTTTAAAAAGAAACCTACTCCACATTTGAAGGAGGTTAGATGCTATTTGTGTTGGCGTTTCTAATGTGAACAAGAGGAGTACAAAGTGGATTCCATGAAAACTCTATTTTCCTGGCCCTTTTGTTTTTTGTAGTAGCTTTGGTGAATGATTTGAATGAGTCATTTTGTGGATTATTTTAGCATGTATTGAAGCCTCTCGAGAGTTCTGTTTTGCACCATTAGATAGTGGTTATATTGCTTTCTTTCTTTCTTGTAATTTCTGAGTTTACTTTACTTGTTGTTTTGACTGGCAAATGGAATAAAAATGGAGCCTTAGCCCACACTCCCACTGTACCAAGAAGCATGGGAACATGGGGAACATGGCTAAGCCCTTTAATGTACATATGTTAGCATTAGGGATTGTTAGGAGTTCTTTATCATGCAAAAGGTCTATTCTGTTTACAAAGATCATGCCCAGCTAGGAAAGACTCAAAGAAAGTGTTTCCAAATGCTAGGGTGACTAACCATAGGGAACCTAGGGTGTGAGAAGATTGTTGGTGACCTTTAAAAAGCTCAAACAAGAGGTGGTGGAGTCACATCTACCCATTTGGTGGCTAGGGAAAGAGGACGTCCTTTTATTTGTCCTCAAGAAAAAGCTAAGCCCTAAAACTTCCCCAAAAATAGTGATAGCCCCATGTAATGCACCGAGAAGGTCGCAAAACCAAAAGAATCTTGAAATGCTCCAAATTTTAGCTTAGGGTTCCTTCTTTGAAGGTTGTGGTGTTCATTGAGGAGTGAGGAGTATTTTTCCTTGTGTGAAGAGGCCTAATCCTAGTATCCCTCCTAAAACCCCAACCTAGGGTTTAAGGAAAGCGATTGGAAAATGGAGTTTTGTGCTTGTGAAAGAACCTTCCCTTGACTATTTTAAAGCCTTGAAAACCCATGCACACCCTTGTATGCAAGTTGGAAGACAATAGAAGTTTACTAGTCTTTATAAGAACTAAGGGCTAGATTGAGTGTATGAGGAAAAGCACCAAGAACTCATTGGTGACAACAAACTGGAAAATAAGCATGAAGAACTGTTTAGTAGCAGCAAATTGAATTTGATAGCAGGGTTGGCAAGTGACTAGGGGTGCCTAAATATCTTTAGGACCTATAGGTTGATTGGTGGAGTGAGACACCAGGGGTTTATCTATCGGAGACCTAGAGCATTGAGACTATGACTGTCTCAATCCAACCCTTGTGCTATCAGATTGGTATCAGAGCAGTAAAAGATTTGGGAAAGCAACTTATATGTCAGAGGAAGTTGAATCAAGTGAACCGCCCAAGATGGTGACAAATGCACAGTTAGCCAAGAAGGTTGAAGAGCAAGAAGAGGACAACAAGTCCCTGAAAGAAAGAATTGAGCAATTGGAAAAGGCATTGAACAATGCAAGGCTGGAAGGAAAAGTGCCAAAGGAAGAAGAGGTTGTAGAGGAGGACAAAGTCCCTGAACCTGACCCTATTCTCAAGGAGGAGCCTTTCTTGAAGGCATTAAAAGCCCTAAGTGGAAAAGGACTTGAGGGTATACCACTATTCCATGGAAAGATGGATCCTGATTTAGTTATGGACTAGATAGATGGAATGGAGTATCACTTTGAATGTGATGGAGTCACGAAAGCACAAAAGGTGAAGGTGGAAAAATAAAGGTTGAGAGGATAAGCTTTAACATGGTGGAAATTTGTTTAGAATGAAAGGGAGAAAGAAGGCAAGCAACCCATATCAACATGGAAAGGAATGGTTGCTAAAGTGAAGGAAGCATATATGCCAGATGACTATGAGATCCAACTCCACAAGAAGAGGAAGAGTTTAAGACAAAAAGATCAAGATGTCAACACTTACACTGAAGAGTTCCAGAAACTTTGTTTGAGATCAAATGTGGCAGAAGATGAGAGCCTAAAAGTGGCTAGGTACCTAAACAGTTTGAAGTGGAATATACAGGAAGAGATGGCTTTACTCAGCCCCAAGATAGTCCACCAATGTTATTAGCTGGCTATAAAGATTGAAGAGAGGAATAAAAGAAAGCATGATCAGTCCTCTAAGGGCAGAGGTAGAGGCAAAGACCAAAGAGGACATCGTGGAGGTTACAAGGAAGAGGTAATGAACAAAGAAACCAAGGTGAATCCAAGCTTACTGAGCATGGAGGTGAAACATCATCAAGAGGATTTAATAGAGGAAGAGGACTACATGTTCAAATAGAGGAAGAGTGAGCAGAAGTAACTCCTACTTTGCCACCATGAAGTGCTATCATCAGAATTAGCTAGGGTCATCCAAATTTTATAGATGCCTGTAGAAAGCTTCATCTAGCAATGAGAAAAGAGAAGGTGATGCACAAGAGGACACCATGAGTGTCAAATCACCGAGATTAGTCATATAGAATCAGAATTAGGTGAAATTTGATGTTAGTAGAGTGTTGATCGTATTAACCGGTCAAGGAAGAACCCAAGCAAAGGAGAGCTTTGTTTAGGAGCAAAAAGATATTGGAAAAGGTATGTGCTGTCATTGTAGATTCTCGTTCTATAGGAAAAATATAATCTCCGAGAGGTAGTAACTAAGTTGAAATTGCAGAAGGTACCTATACCAATCCTTACAAAGTCACATGGGCTGAATAAAGGCGAGCGGTTCGGTGAATGAGCGTTTATAGTGGAATTTCTCAATTGGGAGGCTACAAAGACAAGCTGATTTGTGATGTACTACCCATGGATGCATGCCATCTTCTTCTTGGCAGGCCATGGCAATATGATATAGGTGTTGTATATCATGGGAAGGAGAACACCATAGAATTTAAGAAGGATGGAAGAACCTTCAAGCTGCAGTCATTGATTGAGGATGATGAAGGGTAGTCCAAGGTTCCAAACATTATGTTGAGCAGTGGTAAGGAGTTCATCAAGGATTTACACCAATGGAGTGAAAGGTATGTGATCATGATGCAGCCCAAAGAAGAGGAAAAGGCTGAAAGGACAGTGTTACTAGCAGCAGTCCAAAACTTGCTTGACAAATACAAGAGCATAGTGAGTGATGGAACACCATCAACTCTACCACCCAAGAGAGCAATAAGTCATCAAATTGACTTCATACCTAGATCCTCATTTCCTAACAAATCAGCATACAAGCTTACCCCTGAGCAGAACCAAGAGGTGGAAAGACAAGTGGAAGAATTGCTGAATCAAGGTCTAATTCAAAAGAGCATCAGCCCATGTGCAGTCCCAGTTGTTTTGGAAACAAAAAAAGGAGGTAAATGGATACTTTGTACTGATTCTAGAGCAATTAATAGGATCACTATTAGGTATAGATTCCCAATACCTAGAATTGAAGATTTAATGGATTTCCTTAGAGGTGCAAAATTCTACACCAAGCTAGATCTTAAGAGCAGGTATCACCAAATCAGAATTAAGGAGGGTGATGAATGGAAGACAATTTTTAAGACAAATGATGGTTTATATGAGTGGAAAGTGATGCCATTTTTCCTCTCAAATTCCCCTAGCATGTTCATGAGACTAATGAATGAGGTGCTTAAGGATTTCACAGGGATTTTTGTGGTAGTCTACTTGGATGACATACTGATTTTCAGTAAGATAGCAAATGAACATTTGAAGCATGTAGAGATGGTACTCAAAAGGCTACAAGAAGAACAGTTGGCAATCAACCTTGAGAAGTGTGAGTTCTTCAAACAAGAGCTTGTGTATCTAGGCTTTGTGGTATCCCAAGGAACACTGAAGATGGATCGAAGCAAGGTGGAAGCTATCCTAAACTAACCTACACCAACCACAACAATGGAGGTAAGAAGTTTTCATGGTTTGGCTCAGTTTTATAGAAAATTCATCAGGAATTTCAGTGGTATATGTGCACCAGTGCTAGACACTATTAAATTTGGTTTAAAAACAAAGTTTAAGTGGACACAAGAAGCTGATAAAGGGTTCGAAAAGCTAAAACAAGAGGTAACAATCCAACCTATACTTTTGATGCCTAGTTTTGATAAGTTATTCACAGTTGAGTGTGATGCAAGTGGAGTAGCAGTAGGAATAGTTCTTAGTCAAGAAGGTAGGCCTGTAGCCTTCTTCAGTGAAAAACACAATGAAGCCAAACAAAAATACTCCATCTATGATCTCAAACTTTATGCTTTAGTGCAGTCCCTTAGGAAATGGAGGCATTATTTATTGCCCAAAGAGTTCATGGTTTTCACAGATAACCAGGCACTCAGTTATATCAATACCCAAGAGAAGTTAAACAATAGACACTTGAAATGGATGGAGTAAATTCAAGCCTTTACATTTACCATTAAGCACAAGAAGGGGCAGCAAAACAAAGTGGCAGATGCATTAAGCAGGAGAATGTTGACAGTCCAAGAGATACAACTGAAAAGCATTGGATTAGAGTGTTTCAAAGACCTCTATGGTGAGGATGAGGATTTCTCAGAAGCCTACAAGGTATGTTCAGATTTTGAAAACCACTTTCATAGTCAATATGCTAAGTATACACTACAAAATGGATTGTTATTTAAGGGAAATTTGTTATGTGTCCCAAGAGGATCAATGAGGGAAAATTTGATTCAAGAGAAACATAATGGCAGTCTTAGTGGACATTTTGGAATAAACAAAACTTTAGAGCTAGTAGAAAGATTTTATTATTGGCCTAAATTGGCAAGAGATGTTAGGAAGTACATTGAACGGTGTGTGGTTTGCATGAAAGCCAAAGGGGGAGCTAGCAATGTTGGTTTGTATCAGCCTTGCTTATTCCTAACAGACCATGGGAGTGTGTGAGCATGGATTTTGTGGTGGGTCTTCCCAAGACCAAAACTGGTTTTGACAGTGTTTTTGTAGTTGTGGACAAATTTAGCAAGATGGGTCACTTTATTCCATGCAAGACTACACATGATGCAAGTTATATTGCCCATCTCTTTTTCAGGGAAGTTTTAAGAATCCATGGATTGCCATTGAGCATTGTATCGGAAAGAGATGTGAAATTCATGAGCCATTTTTGGAAAACACTATGGAGCAGATTAGGAACAAATTTGTCATTTGGATCAACATACCATCCTCAGACCGATGGCCAAATAGAGGTGGTCAACAAAGTGTTAGGTAACCTATTGAGGTGCTTGATAAAGGAATATAGACAGACATGGGATATGATAATTTCTCAAGCTGAATATGCATACAATGACAACATTAATAGAACTAAAGGGAAAAGTCCATTTGAAGTTGTGTATGGAATGCACCCAAGAGGATTTTGTGAACTCAAAGACCTTGGAACAATGGAGAATAGGTGTGGACATGCAGAAGACTTCACTCAGACCATGAAGGATATTCATGAGTAGGTTAAGAAGATAATTACAGCAGCAACACAAAAGTTGAAAGATAAAGTTGATGAGTTAAGGAGAGATGTGCATTTTCAAGTGGGTGATTATGTTATGGTTCACCTCAACAAATCCATATTGCAGAAGGGGATTTCCACCAAGTGGAAAATGAAAAGAGTGGGTCCATGCAAGGTGTTGGCCAAGTATGGCAAGAATGCTTACAAGGTGGAGTTACCATAAGATTTGGGCATATCTCTGGTGTTCATCATTGCTGATTTGATCAAATATAAGGGAACAGTTGGTGATGAGGTTCAGAACAGTCATGAGGTATTCAAGGAAATCAGTAATGTACCCCTACCAAATCAAGAGCAGCTTGAGGTAGAGCAAATCTTAGAGTCCAGGGTGAAAAAGTCAACAAGGAATAAGGTATACATGGAGCACCTCATCAAGTGGAAGAGCAAGCATAACTCAGAGGATACATGGGTACAAGAAGATCAATTCAAGAAGCTTGGAATTGACCTGAAAATGATCCCTCTTTCCAGTTCTTAGTCTTTGTGCTAAGAGGGGGAGAATGGTGCAGGAGCACCTACCAAAATACAAGCAAATTTTGATGTATTGTTTTAAAATCTATTTTATTTGTAGTGAAAGGTCTAAAATACCTTTTAGGAGGTATTGAGGACCTTTTTGGTGCTTAATATAAATTTTTAATAAGCTAGGAATCATTTTTTGGTTGTTTCCTAAGTTTTAGGCAGAAATTGGAAAACACACTGTGTTTTCAAACTGCATGTTTTTGGCCATTCTTTGGCTCGGTAAAGAAAACCTAACTAATTTCTTGCATTTTAAAATAAACCTCTCGACATTTTAAGGAGGTTAGATTCTTTTTGTGTTGGTAGTTTAATGTGAACAAGAGGAATACGGTGGATTTTGGAGTAAAAACTCTATTTTCTATCCTTGTGTTCTGTAGCAGCTAGTGAATGGTTTGAATGAGGAATTTTGTGGATTCTTTTAGCATGTATTGAAGCCTCTGAGAGTTCTATTTTTCACCATTAGATAGTGGTTATATTGCTTTCTTTCTTTCTTGTAATTTATGAGTTTACTTTACTTGCTGTTTTGACTAGCAAATGGAATAAAAATGGAGCCTTAGCCCGCACTCCCACTATACCAAGAAGCATGGGAACATGGGTAACATGGATAATATCCTTTAGTGTAAATATGTTAGCATTAGGGATTGTTAGGAGTTCTTTTATCATGCCAAAGGTCTATTCCTAGGCGAGCAGATCATGCCCCGTTAGGAAAGACTCAGCAAAAGTGTTTACAAATGCACAGGGGTGACTAACCACATGGAACCCAGGGTGTGAGAAGATTTTTGGTGACCTTACAAAGCTCAAACAAGAGGAAAGAGTCATTATCTACTCATTTGGTGGTTGGGGAAAGAGGAAAGCCCTTTGTGTGTCCAAGAAAAGGCTAAAAAGCCCTAAAACTTCCCAAAATAGTGATAGCCCTGTGTACAGCCTGAGAAGGTCAGAAACCAAAAGAATCTTGCAATGCTCTGAATTTTAGCTAGGGTTTCTTCTTTGAATTTGTCGTGTTCATTGAGCAAGGAGGAGTATTAAGCATTTTTTTTGTTTGAGGAGACCTAATGCTAGTAGCCTTTCCAAACCCTAGACTAGGGTTTAATGAAAGCGATGGAAGAATGGAGTTTTGTGCTTGTGCAAGAACCTTCTGTTGACTGTTTTAAAGCCTTGAAAACCCATGCACACCCCTGTATTCAAGTTGGAAGATCATAGAGGTTTACTAGTCTTTATATGAACTAAGGGCTAGATTGAGTGTATGAGGAAAAGCACCAAGAACTCTTTGGTGACTACAAACTGGAAAATAAGCACCAAGAACTTTTTAGCAGCAGAAAATTGAATTTGATAGCAGGGTTGACAAGTGACTAGGGGTTCCTAAATACCTTTAGGACCTATAGGTTGATTTGTGGAGTGAGACACCAGGGGTTGATCTATTGGAGACCCAGAGCATTGAGATTGTGACTATCTCAATCCAACCTTGTCTCTATCACCAATCCTAAGGTGGGACTCATTCTCCATAGGTGGTGAATTCGTCCTCCACTAAATTCTTAAAAAATTTGGAGACAACTCTACAACACTAGATCTATGAATGTTTTCTTGTCAGGTTGTCAAAGTCAAATATGTAGACAATAGACAAATAACTCTCTCCAAGCTTGATTTTGACTTAAGTTGACTTGAAAATCACTCTTCAACACCTAATAACTTGTCATATCTGCAAAAAAACAAGCAAAAAGGGGAAAATGATTAGGGGTTAGTGAATAGGGGTTTTCCTTGGTCAAACCCCACTTTTGGTAATTCAATACTTGAAAAGACAATGTAATGAAAGAGAAAGATAAACTAATAACATGCAAGAATCACCTAAATCTTGATGATGCAAGTCTGAAGTAATGTCTTGGCTTTTTCAAAGTGCTTGAAAAAGATGTTGTAGAATGCTTGAATGCTTAAGTGAATAGGTGGATAAGTGAACTTGATGAATAAGGGTTAAAATGAGGTGAAAATCACTTATTTATACAATTATTGTGCCTTAGTATCCATTCATACCTCATCACAGGCTGACATCAAGTGATTTTGAATAAAATGTCAAAAGGAAATTCGTAATATTTTGAATTTGGGGCCAAGAGGGAACTCATTCGCCACCCATGGTGAATGGGTCCCACCTATGACTTAAAAACAACTTTCAGGAAATATGTTGTGTTTAATGTTATTTTTTAGGATAACATTCAAAAATACACTTAATCACAACTTATTAGGGCATAAAGAGACAAAATAAAGCATGAGAAGGGTGTAAATAATGAAAATATGCCTAGAAGAGTGTGAAAGCTTGTTACAAGAATTTACAACACTTCAAAATAGGACTTGTTGATGTGTGAAAAGGTGGTTTTTAGGTGAATTTCATTAAATAGAGTCTAGAAGAATGTAGAAATTCCTTATAAAACTTCACTACACCTTCACAAGACATTGTTCTTTTAGTTTTAATACCTAAATAAGCATGTTCAAGCCATTATACAACATAAAATCAAAGAAACGTAGTTCTAACACCATGAAACAAGACCTAAAAGGCCATGAAAATGACAAGGGACCATTTTTCTGCAACACAGTTCCAACAACGAAAATTGCTTATATATAGGTTTTGAGGATGGTAGAATTTGTGCAAAGTGGAACCTTATCAATGTTTATGCCCCTAATACTAAGCTACAAGAAATATAATGTGGGAATACTTTTCATTCTTCCTTTCTAACAACCAAAATGTGGAATGGATGCTTGTAGGTCAATTTAACACCCCTCTCTATCCTTTAGAGAAGCTTGATGGGATTGATTTTTTCTCTCATAGTATGATTGAATTTTCCAATTTTATCTCGAGTGAAGGTCTTCTAGATGTGGAGCTTTCAAGATCCAAATTTACTTGGTCAAATAGGAATAATGGACAAGGTCATATGGGTATGTGCAAGATCATGATGGGCCAAAAAGTTGTGATATGATGGGTATGTGTAGGGTATGTGGCTGGTGACTTTCTTTTTACCCAAAATTGATGAAACAAAAAGGGTTTCTAAAGGAGATTCTTAGCTTTCCACAAATATAACTTATGATTTAATTTGAATTTAATAAATAATTATTATTCATTTTCTATTTGAATTGCAACTAAAGTCCTAATTGAAAGGCTGATTGAAAAGCATCTATAGCTTTCAAACAGTATAACATTTTTTGAATCCAAAACATGCATCACATTCTATACTTCGTATACTATAGCATTAAAAAAAAATTGAATTTCATGAAGTTTTGACCAAGTTAAGGGCCTATTTTTTCCATGATGATTCTGCATATACCCATATACAAGTTAAGCTAGATAGATTTGTGATCTCTAGGGATTGGGATATCTTAGCCAAATTAAAGTTTTTTTTTTTCCTAGATCTACTTCTAATCATAGTCTTCTTTCCTTAAACTGGGAGGAAAAAATAAATTTGAGCTCCTTCCCCTTCAGATATGAGATTATATGGAATATTCACCTAAATGTCAAAGATATTATTAATATTTGGTGGAACCTTCCATGTCAAGGGACTCAAATGTTTACAGTGGCTCAAAAACTAAAAAGAATTCAGTTTAATTTTCAAGGCTAGAAAAAAATTACATTTGGAAATATATTTTAGACTAAGAAAAATATCCTCCTTGAGCTCATGTCAATTTAAGAGATGATGGAGGTGGGTGTCGTTGATGACGCAAACTCAGCTAGAGAAGGGGAATTAAGGAATGAATGGTTTTTTGTTGCTAGAAAGGAGGAGATCTTATCACTTGGGCATTGCACTCTATATTTTTGTTTCCAAAGATGATTATTTGGAAGCTAAGGCTATCTCCTTCTATAAAAATTATGGAAGACATCAAGACCCCCCTTCCCATGATCTAGATTTCCTTTTGGAAATTATCCCAAAGTTTTTTCACTAGGATGATATTAAGTCTCTGGAAAATAATGTTTCTATGCAGGAGGTTAAAAAAACTATTTTATCCTTTGGTGCCTTTAATTCCCTTTTTTCAAATGGCTTCCCACTAGACTTCTCTGAATATTTTTGGGATATCATCTCCAATGATCTCCTTCTAGCTACTAGGCATATATTTAGAGTTGGTAGACTCTTTTTTTCAACTTAATTCTACTTTAACTTTTCTTTTTCCTAATAATTATGAGGCCACCTCCATGTATGACTACTATCCTATCATTCTTTCTAACATGGTTTCCAATTTTTTCTCTAAAATCATGGTTAATAGGCTAAAGCCCCTTTTGGATAAATTGCTCTATGGAAAACATTAAGGATTTGTGGCTAGAAAATAGATTCTTGATGTGGCCATAGTTTCCCATGAACTAATTCATTTTATGGATCATTCTAAGAATTTGGATATGGTGTTTAAGTTGGATATTTCAAAAGCTTATGATAGGGTTTCTTGGAACTTTTTATTTGCTATTTTGGAAAAAAATGGAATTAATGGTAAGTTTCTGTGATTAATCAGGGAGTGTGTTTCTACCACTAGTTATTATTTTCTTCTTAATGGTCTCCCTACAAGTTATTTTTCTTGTGGAAATGGTTTGATACAAGGTGACCCCCTATTTTCTTATCTTTTTGTAATTGCTACTAAATTTTTGGGTTGAAATCTCCCAAAAACTCTTGATTGTGGTTTCCTGCAAGGGATTCATGCTACTTCTTTCTTGTGGCTACCTTCATTGTGGAAGTATCAAAATTGAAGGATGTTCTTAAAAGGCATGTTGAATATTTGGGCTAGTTAATAAATTATAATAAGAGTAAGCTATAATTTTTTAGCACCAGTCAACAAGTGAAGGATAGGATTCTAACAATCTTGGGATGTTAGGAAGTGGATATTCTTCATGTTTATCTGGGTCTCCAACTCAATTCAAAGAAACTTCCTAATTCCTTCTATAATGGCATCATTGAGAGAATCGAAAGGAGGATATGTGTAGGATCATTATGGGCCAAAAAGTGGCAATATGATGGGTATTTGTAGGGTATGTGGCTGATGACTTTTTTTAACCCAAAATTGATGAAATGAAAGGGGTTTTTAAAGGAGATTCTCAGCTTTCTACCAATATAAATTATACTTTACTTTGAATTTAATAAATAATTATTATTCATTTTCTATTTGAATTATGACTAAAGTCCTAATTGATAGGCTGATTGAAAAAATCTATAGCTTTCAAATGGTATCACATTTTTGGAATCCAAAACATACATCATGTTCTATGCTTCACATACTATAGGATTAAAAAAGAAAAAATGAATTCATGAAATCTTGACCAAGTTAAACTGGTCAGACATACGAGTTTTTATTTTTTTAAAAGTTGTAATAAAAAAATCATAATTAATTATTTACTTGGAAAAAATTACAAAAAAATATGCATCACATCTAGACATGAGTCCTCTACTTATGCCTAAAATATTATAAAAAAATATTATCATTTTATTTTGGTTAGGGTGGTCACATAGACACCTACTTCTTATTTTTTCCCTAAAATTTAAGTACTACTACATTGAAATTTCAAAATTTCACCAAATAGATTTAAAAAAAAAAGAAGCAAGCCTAGTAGTTTAGAAACTACATTCCATTTTCTATAGATTCTATTCTTGCATATTTTTGAAATAATATAGATAACTTATTCAAATTTTTACGTCAAGTTGCCTAACTCTATTTTTTTGAATTTTTTGCCACTTAAGGGCCTGTTTTTTCCATGATGATCATACAAATACCGAGGAGGTTCATTGACTGGAAAGGAAAATTGCTCAGTCAAAATGTTAAGCTCTAGATTTTGAATTCTTCTCTCCAAAATGTTTTGGTCTATTACTTATACCTATTCAGGATGCTAGCTTTTGTTATGAGGAAGATTGAACAAATCCAAAGGACCTTCTTTTGGACTACAACATAAGAAATATCAAGGATTGTTCTTATTAGCTAGGAGAAAGTTTGTTCCCCAAAGAGGTTGGGGGGATAGAGATTAGAAAACTAAAGAAATTTAATAAGAATTTGCAAGTGAAATGGGTTGTTACATTATTCAATGAATGAAAGATATGACTAGTATACTTAGTGCTAAATATATTGGGAATGACCCCCCTAGTAGTGCATCCTATCCTCTCAAGGCCTTCTCAATGGATCTACTTTTTGGAGTAATGAAAATATTTTGCTTCAGATTAAAGACTCTATTGGGTATGTGTAAGATCATGATGGGCCAAAAAACATTGGGAATTATATCATGATCCACTCTCTTGTGTGCTTTTACATAAGAATGTTGAGCTTTGGAAGATTTTTGAAAATACTAGTATGACCCCATTATTTATCCAGTAATGAGGGGTTGTAATGATTATATCATTGCAAAATTCTATAATTACTTGCATAAAGATAGAGTAAAAATTGGCAGTATAGTGTTTACAGTGATCACTAAATTGATAGCATATCTAATTCACTTGGGGTGCAATGGTTTGAAGGTAATGAACATTAGCAATGGAAACTATCAAATACTTTTTGATAGTTTCCTTGAAGGAGATAAAAAACTCTACTATTTCTATAGTGTATATGATAGAGAAAAACTCTTGGATCCCTATGGGGTGGTTAGTGTGCACATTAAGATATACTTCACATTGGATGGAAAGTACACTACTATTCATGTTTATCACTTCCCATTTCTCAGTCACATTAGGAGGGATGAGAAGATAAATATTCCATTTTTTCTACTCTCTTCTCTTAAGCAATATAAGGAAAAAGGGGCTTCACCATCCCTTCACCAGGGCCTTATTTAATTTCTTTAAAATTATGTTTCTTCTATTATGCCCCTACTTGGAACCTCTTTTGAAACTAAACCCCTGTAAATGAAGCCCAAATTAACCAACCGAACCCTCACCCTTACCCTAATCCCAATAGAACTCACAATGAGGGTTCCTCTCTCGCTAAGCCTCCCCTCTAAAAACCCCTGAATGAACACTCTATGTCAATACAATATTCCATTAGAGGTATCTTAATAAAAGGAAAGCCTATTGTCTCAACTGTGAAAGGAAAGAAGAGTAGTAGTAACCCTCTTCGTAATCCTACAGGTATTAAGAGAAAAATACATGACATATCTAAACTAGAAATAATGAAAAAATTCATAATTGAAATATGAGATGAGTAAGAACAAGGAAATGTGGATGATTCAAGTAGTGGAAAATTTAGGAGGAGGTTGGAATGGTTAGTGGGTGACTCCACCAAAGGAAAAAAATTAAGCTTTGAAGAACCTAATGATAAATCCTCACATGAAGAGGCTCCCCTATACATAAGTAAGAAAGAAATTTATATGGTTCTAGGTAAGGAGCTAGATGAGGAATCCATTAGCAACAAAGAAGAAGAAGATGATGAGGTTGTCATCCAAGAGGTGGTGTAAGATTCAGTTGGTACTAAGAATGAAGGTGAAAAATAGACAACTAAAGAAGCCAAAGAAGTGATAATTAAAGAAAAAGAAGATGTGTACGGGCATGCTATGGAGGACCCTAAAGAGGAAATACAACCAGATAGCACATACTTTGAGTTTTCTATGACTTAGTTCCACAAAATTTAGAAAAAAAGTTAACAAAATGGACAAGGTGTTTAATAGGTTGGATTCTATTAGTTTGGGTATTATAAGAAGAGAAATTTTTTGAATAGTTAATGTTATGGATAATGTTAGGAAAGTTCATAAGAGGAATAATTCCTCACAGGAAATGAAGATACAGTTGGAGGACAAAACAATCAAGGAGATGGACCAAATGAGAGAGGAGCCGGAGCAACTAATCATGGAGTGGGACTTGATTTGTAGTCCCAAAAAGTAGTAAGGGTTTTTTGTTTCTATTCCTTTTGGCCTACATGGATTGGTTCTAACTAGGTCTATGAGAACTTGTGTTTATTTTGGTTAACTTTTTGGCTATGTTTTTGGATTCTTATTGTTCTCTTGGTAATGTTGGTTTCTCGATCGTTAGACCTTTTGCTATTTCTGGCTAATGTTGGGTCTTTGTTGTGGCATTTGGTGTTGGTCCATTTTATGATCATGCTATTTTGCTGGTGTTGTTTGTTGGTGATTTAGCCCATTGTTTATTTTACTCTAAGTTTAGGGACCTATTCCCCTAATTTTTTTAATAAAAAATAATTAGGGTAGGTTTTCCTCTAGTATAAGTATCATCTTACAATAATTTCATCAAAATAGCCATTAATTCATAAAAAATTATATGATATCATTAGATAGCCTCGTAAATAAAATAATTACACTTTGAATACAGGTTCTCAATTTAGAAACTAGTAGAATTAATCAATCCTCAAGTATTAGAATTATATTTTCTCTTATGTGATGTAATTATAATTTTAGAGGTAATAGATTTGGTGTCTACTAGGCCCAAGGGGTAATTCATGTAAATTTTGATCTAACCAACTTGAACCTTTAGTTTTTTCTCATGTTTTTCCATTATATCCAATATGTTATGAACATATTCTTGGAGAGGTTTCTTCTCTTCCTCTCACGTTAGGTGGTCTATATATATATATACATATATATATACACACACATATTCTTGGAGATCTCTCCCTCTCACATTAGGTGGTCTATATAAATATATATATACACACACAAACATAGATTATAGTCACTCATTGCATGTTTTCTTCATCTTTATCTTCTAGAAGAGTTACAATGTATGCAATGATCACTCACTTAGTATACAAATGAGTAAATGATATCATTCTAACTAATTTTATCTTTGGTTGATGCTAAAGAACATTTACAATGTTAGAAATTTCTTCAAAAATAGAGTAGTCTATTGTTTCTCTTCTTGATAATGGTGTTTACCCACACTATCACTATTGAATCCCCAACTAGGTATGTGCAGGATCATGATAGGCCAAAAAGTGGTGATATGATGGGTATGTGTAGGGTATATGGATGAAAACCTTTTTTTACCCAAAGTTGATGAAACGAAAATGGTTTTTAAAGGAGATTCTCAGCTTTCCACCAATATAAATTATGCTTTACTTTGAATTTAATAAATAATTATTATTCATTTTCTATTTGAATTATGACTAAATTCTTGATTAATAGGCTGATTGAAAAACATCTATAGCTTTCAAACGATATCACAGTTTTTGAATCCAAAACATGTGTCACATTCTATGTTTCACATTCTATAGGATTAAAAAAATAATATTGAACTTCATGATGTTTTGACCAAGCTAAGGTGGTCAGACATACACATTTTTTGTATTTTTTAAAAGTTGTAACAAAAAATTCATAATTAAGTATTTACTTGGAAAAAAATTACAAAAAAATATGCATCACATTGGGACATGAGTGTTCTACTTATATAAAAAGTATTATAAAAGAATGTTATCATTTTATTGTGGTTAGGGTGGTTAGACAGACAACTACTTCTTATTTTTTCCTTTAAATTTAAGTACTACTGCATTGAAATTTGAAATTCTCACCAAATAGAACCTTTTTTCTAAAATAAAACTAGTAGTTTAATAACTACATTCAATTTTCTATAAATTATATTCTTACATATTTTTGAAATAATATAGATAACTTATTCAAAAATTTACATTAATTTGCCTAACTCTGATTTTTTTGAATTTTTTGCCACTTAAGGGCCTTTTTTTTCCATGATGATCCTGCACATACCTAAGTTTAATGTATCTTCTAGGTATTTTCTAGGGTAAGTTGGATATTTCAAGGGAGTGGTGACTAGATGAGCAAGAGGAAGAGTTGGCAATATCCTTCAACATGTACCAAGAGAAGGATGGGTTGAAGACCTGTGTCAATAAATGAGTTGAACTGTGAGACTCCTCCTTAATAGATAATCCATCACCATTAAGGTTTCCATATTTAAGAGGGTCTACAATTTTTTTTAATTTATTCTTGGAAATTCTACTCTTGTATATATTTAACTATCAATTATTCCCCCTCAATTCAATTTTTTTAACATATCGTTATGGTGGAAGATAATGAATAGAAACCTAGGGAGGGGAAGGAGGAGGAGGAGAAGCAACTAGGGACTAAACTAGAGTATGTGATCATACTTGAATTTCCTCCCTAGCTAATTTTTAAGTTCTTTCTCTTGTTCTTTCTTTTGTATGTTACTATTCCTCTATTGGGGATGTTATTCTTTCTTCTTCTTATTTTCCTTCCTATTTGTAGTAGTAGAATAAGATTCCCCTACTTCAATAAGCGCCTGTGAAGCTTGAGCAGGTGTATAACATGGGTTTCACTATTTTGGGTGAGGATAATCCATCAATAAAGGATGTATCACCAATGCCTTGGTCCTTACAATAAAATCATAAGTCCATTCCTCAAAGGGAGAACTATCTAGTCTTGACTAGTCAATTCATTCCATATGCTGATTATATATTTTATATCTATTGTAGGAAGGGTCCAAGGACTATCCATTATTTTGTAAAATAATTGGAATATTATTCACATTTCACCCCTTGATTAGAGGGAGTTCTAATATGTAACAAGCCCTTATTTGACTTCATGCTAAACTAGGTAGTGTGTGTTGAAGTATTCAATAGTGAAAACATGAATAAAAAATTCACCAAACAAGGGCCTAATCTTGCAAATGGAATCAAACCTATCTTAATATTCATAAGAGGGAATTTTAAAATAAATAATTTATTTATTATATATATTAGCACTCTCAATGGTTGGGAATTAGTAAGCTCCCACCTTGATTGGAAAAGAGAATGCAACTTTGTATTTCCTTTTAATCAACTTTTAGACCTCAAAAACATATCTACAAATTTCCAACAAGATTATTTTGTCAATTGGGTATTTGGGGAGTGCCTATGGTTCCTTATAAAATCCATCAACTTTAACATGTAGGAAAAATTTTTAAACTAGATAAACCAATTTCATAGAGAATCCATTGGTTCATTTGTTTCATAGGAAAACCACTTGGGGTAGTAAATATTGAAACATATTAGTTTAAAAGAATGATTCATTTACTCATTTTTAACGTTTCCATATTTCCATCAAATCTAACTAAGGATAATCATCATAAAATTTGGTCTCTCCTAAATGCAATGTGCCAACATGACTCAAGCATATAGAGTTAGCTTGGAATTCCAATAGATATACTAAATATGATGTGTAGAAACTAGATTTTTCTAGTACTAAGTTCTCAACTACTCCTATAGTGTGTCACAAATTACAATTTCCCAATCTATCTTCTTCCCATCGCTTATACAGATAATTAAATAAGACATCTAAAGATATAATTCCTTAAAATTGAGGACGCCAAACACTCTACTTAACAGGGTAATTACATCTTTGGATCAAAGTAGAACTTAATTATATGGATGAAAATGAAAATTTTAATAGTAGAAATCATTATTTTTTATAGCAATGGGTTATTGATTAAGTTGGAAACTTGTGTTTCCTTATTATCATAATATTTTAATCTCTTTCATTTCAACCTTGTCAAATTTGGTATTTGTATGCAACCCAAATGCTATATCTTGGACTTCAAATAGATTATCTAAAACTATCTAGCCACTTAAACCAATTAACCTTCAATTTGTTCTATTTAAGGCCTAGGAATAGTGTAAAATAAGTTCTACATATTATAGAAAGACTAGAAAAGAAATAACTTACACTAATCCAAACATGGTCATTCACTCATCCATGAAAGTGTTATCTCCTTTAGAGTTAAAATTCTATTGTAATTATTATAAAATGACATACTCACGGTATAGGTCTCTAATATTTATCCAAGGAGGTAAAATCATGGATGGTGGGGCTATAATTGTTATATTTGCACTTCAATACTTCTCCAAGTGCATGTGTATTGTAAAGCTCATACATAAAGATCATTAGTATTATAGAAAATGTATATATTTAAGTTTCATATGAATATAAAATAATAAATAATAATCCATTTGGATAGTAAAATAAGAAAAAAATAAATCATTTGCAAAGTTTCACTATCTAGCTTATCGTGGACTATGCACATAGTTCATTATACACAATTGAAATGGAAATAAGTTCAATATTTCCATAATGATTTATGTCTAAAATATACTAGTGAACCTATAAGTCTAACACCCAAAAATATATCATGGTAACTTAGAAATATGAATCATTTAAATATTTCGCTTAAGCCCAAAATAATACTGTGCAATGGAATAACCAATCCAGGAAACAAAAAAGGTAACTCTCTAGATAATTTCAAGATCTAAAGATTAGATATCCCATCAAAAAAGTACACAAGTAAGGGAATACATAGAACCATAATCTTAAGAGATCTAGTATAAATTTTCTAGACTTAAAATCTGGACACATTAGAGAATAACTAAAACCTAGGATAAACCCTTCAGGAGCAATCTCTAAGGAGTTAGTCAATACATTTTTTCTAGTATTAGACCCTTCAATTATGTCTTAACGAGTACCCAATTATAAAATACCTCAAGATATCAATCCAAAAATATTACATTGTATTGGGAATTGGACTTTGGAAATACACCATACAAAGTATCAGTTTAGGAAAATGCGAAAAAAATTATACAAAAATAAAAGACTTATAAAATATTGAGGATCACAGTTTTAGGGAAATGTCTAATTAGCTTCCCAAGGATAATAAAGAATTACATTTTGAATATAAAATATGTGAAAATTTTATAAGTACGAAAGTTAGCCCTAGAGCACATTACTTGGTCGATGCCATGACATCACTAGGTAAAAAAATATGCTAGAAACTCAAAAATTTGATTTGTTGATGGGAAACAACAATGAAAAAACAATGTTTATCTAAGATAAAGGATTCATGGGTGGGAATTGGAGTGGTAGAGTGAGTTTCAAATATTATGATGACGAGGGTGACTGGGATGCAAAAATTGAGGATATAGATGGGTTTTCTATGGAAACTCTATTGTAGTTATTGATTATCAATCTCCTATCTATACAGGTTATTTGATTGCTAAAAATTAATTCACATCAAATATTGAAAGTAACATAGTTGCATTTTCACAAATAAAACCACAGGAATAGAGAAGAAAATATGCAAAGAAATAAACACAATATTTTTAGAGAAATTGTCCTTAGAAAAACCTTGAAGGGAAAACCAGTTCAGTAGATGAGGAATTTTATTAAACTTCAAAAAATTAAGAGTTACATAAACTACTTCCCTCTTACTAGCAGAGCTCTGACAATATTTTACTTCTCAAGAAATTCTTCCCTTAGTTTCTCCTATTGAAATTCCAATACTATTGTATCCAATTTTCACTATCACTACGCCCTTGCTACCACTACAAATTTGTTTGCTATCACTAAAAATATTTCTCAAGAATATGTTCTCCATATTCCCATTGATCACCTTTTATAATCTTCTCATTGAGCAACTAATGTCCATGATTTAATCTCAATTGATGGCTAAGACTATCGAGACTCTAACTAACCACTTTCTAAAAGTCTCTAGAGAAATTAATTAATTAATTAATTAATATTTCTGGGTATGGAGACACCTATTCAAGATATAAAAACTAACACTCCCTCTTAGTGAGGAAGGTGTGTTGCATAACACCCAACTTATCTATGAAGAATAAATTTTCCTTCCCTAATGCCTTTGTCAAAATGTTTGCTACTTGCTGATCTATAGGTATATACTATAGCTAGACAATCCTCCAATATACACAATCCCTGATGAAGTGATACCTAATGTCTATATCCTCAAACCTTTTGTGAAACACCAGATTCTTATATAATATGATGTAATTCTAATTGTCACAATGTATCACTATAGTCTCAACCCTCTAACGAAATAAGACTACCAACAACTTCTGAAGCCATATAGCGTCACATGTTTCCATGCTAGCTACTATCTATTATGCTTCTATAGAACTGAGAGCCACATACTTCTACTTCCTACTATACCAACAGACAACTCCTGATCCCAAGCTAAAGTAGCACCCTGAGGTGCCTTTCCTGTCCACTATACTTATTGCCTAGTCTACATCAGTATAGCCTATCAACTCAATAACATCACCTCGGGCATATTTAATCCCATGCTCAGTTGTACCATGCAAATACCACAAGAAATTCTTTTTCGTTGTCTAATGCACTCTCTTTAGCTCAGCCATGAACTGACTAAGAGATTTTACTGCAAAGGATATATATGGCCTGGTGTTGACCAAATACATAAGACATCCAATCAACTATCTGTATAAGGTGGGTTCTACATCATTCTCCGTGGATGAGTCTACCTTCTTCCAATTTGTGATCATAGGTGTAGACATGGCTATGCAATCCTCCATCTCAAACCTCCTCAATATTTTGATGCATTATTTCCCTTATCCAAGGAAAATCTCTCCATCTATCTACCACACCTCCATGCCTAGAAAGTAGTGCATAAGCCCCAAATTCTTCATCTCGACCTCTATTGCAAGTTCCCTCTCACACTCCTCTATGAACCTTAGTGAACATGTTAAAAACAAGTCATCCACATATAGAACAAGAATGAGAACCTCACCCCCAAACCACAAAGTAGTAGAGGTTTGCATCCGCCTCACTCTTCATGAATCCCATTCCCTACAAGTATATATCAATCACATAATCATACCATGCCCTAGGAGCTTGCTTGAGTCCATACATGTAATGCCCTCTCATGAAAAGACCAACTAAATTATTAGAAATACGTGACAATCAATAAGATCAAGTATCCAAGGTTAAATTATCAACTTTGATTTAGTACAAGAAAATATAGAATTTTTTTTCTTTGAAAAATTCAAACATTCAAAGATAAACAACTATACTTAATTTTATCTTAACTGTAAAAATATGATGTATGTCCATTGAGAAAAGAATAATTGAAAGTTTATTTACACACTATAACCATATTCCCATAATCAATGGGAAACCTAACCATATCTATAATATGAAGATATTATCTCATTCTACTTCATGTTTATCATATTACCTAAGAATATCAATTCATTTTCAATCAGGTATATTCCTTTCACATAATACTAAAAGAAAATCCAATCTAACTATTTCAACTCACATTAATTCTCTTTTTTCACTGGAATTACAAAATACAACTATATCTGATGAATACAAAGTACACATAACTCCACTAACTTTGAGTACCATTTACATTCAACATTTGTGCAGCATAGATGAACCATGAGCAGCTTAATTTTCCCATAGGCAGTACCTTCCAAACAGTGTAAGAAGGATAAAGAGAGAATTCAAACATGTTTCCAAATAGGACACAACAAAACATTGTGGACCAAAAGCATAAGCATGCATATTAAGATGGTGACCCTTGAGGATTTATAAATGAGATACTAAAGAGAGTAACATACATTTGCAAATGCAAGACCAAGAACATAGCCATGAACCCGAGAGAATAATATCTCACGACAGAGCTAACATCTCTGCCTTTATTGATAATATATGCATTTATATCTAACTATCCAACCTAAAACATCATGGAAAACTGCGAGGGCATATAGTTAACATTACCATACAACTGAAAGACATACAAAGAATATCAGACATGTTGAAGGGTTAAGTAATTGAAAATAGGAGAATTGATAAACACAATCAACAAGGAGATCTAAATCGACTCCATACAGGGATGAAACAAGAGAAAATGTTTGAAACCTAAATCGTTGGAAAATAAAGAATCAATTACGCATCAATTCAAGCTTAAGAATCTAAGAAGTCTGAGAATGGGATCTATGTCACAATTAATCATTATATTTCACATTCAATAAAGCAAGAACCATGAGAAACGTAGCCTATAATATTTTCTATCTGTGACACTAAAGGAAATTTAAAGCAAGATCATGGAGCAACACTCATGTCAAGGAAATCATTGTAACTATTACAAAATCCTAGTATTTTATATCTTTGTTACTGTAGTTTTTGACAGTGAAAGCTTTATTATTGTCTTGGACACCATCTATGTTCTTCTTCAAGAATCTGTGAATAAAACTATTCATTTGTACATAATATAACTGAATGTTTAAAACTTGTTTGACATCTACTTCGGATGAGAATCATCAAAATAAAAGTCTTCACGTTTCCGCAAAAACGTTACATATAGTCTCGCATGGAGATTAATTGGAAAGTTGCTTTACCTACGCTTTCTTTGAGGTGTCACTAGCTTTTAACAATTGAAACATTGCAAGAACAAATAAACTTCTCCAATTTAACGATGCATAGACATTCAAGCATTGCACAGGACAACCAAACATATTTCTTCTAATTTTGAAACTACTGACAAAGCTACTTATGAATGATAGCCTTTACATATTTCAAGAGGGTTGATCAAATGCACCTGTGAGAGATTAACAATGATAATTGAAGAAACACTAAAGAAATGCACAGATAAAAATAAAACGGGAAGCATTCGCTATATCATTACTGTGGCCTCATACATATATGATAACCCTTATAACCCCTACAAGAAAACATCATTTGATCAGAGTTTCCTTAGTGCAGAGATAAATGTACACTTTTTATGCATTCCACATAGCCTTAATAATTAGAAAGGGAAGAAAATTGCAGAGACCTATATGCAATTACTATGCATAATTAGAAGTCGACCCATAGTATTCAATTAAAATAGCAAGAGATTATAACGAGATTCCTGATTTTCTTAAGAGATAGATCTTCCTCTATCATGAGATAAGCTTGGGATGCTTTGATTAGCAAAATTATGATAAAATTCTATCATAAATACAATCGACGAAACACCTCCAAAAACTTAGATTGACAACGTGGAGAGCTAGCATTTTATAGAATGATTCCATTCAAGACTGGATACTATAAGTTCATAGATATTTGCGGATTGGAAAGGATCGATTGGAACTGAGTCTGCAGGTTATGTTGTGAAGACTTGAGTTTTTTAGAAGGAAAATCACCAAGAGCTATCCACTCGCAATAAAGATTACACTAATCCTTTCATATTCAGGAAGGGCTCAAGAACTCAGTTAAAGAAACATTACAAAACTACCCACTTACTATTCGGTAACTTCTAATCTAGACTGTTTTAAGTTTTCGTCTCCATAAAGGATCACAAGAACATAATTAGTAACAGCAACATTGCACAAAGATAACTGACCAATGACAAAATGCGATTAGACCTTAACAACACAGGATTAATTGATGTTATCAAGCTGGAGTGTCTTAAGCGGCTCGCATAATAGATTATTTGCATTGTTCAAAGGAAAGAATACAACAAATTTCCCACAATCATCTACATTCCGCCTTATATGAACATGGATTAAACAATTCTTTCTTAAATTCGTTGATATTGAAATTTGAAACCGAAACTTTATGTTTTACAATTCTTGGTAGAACCGTGCTAAACTGTGCCGCCACTTACAATTTATGGCTTGGAATAAAGATAATAATTTACTTGAATTTTAAATTTTAGCATTGCATTTTAAATTTTAGCATTGCATACCTTTGCATGCCACGAGAGACTATCCCGATTTTGTAACTTAAAATAATTCAAGCCAACAATTTTGCATTAGTAATACCATACGAAAGAAAACTCTTTCAACAAATTCAAACCACTCTCAAAAACATGCAACAACGAAAAGAGTAGCCCGTAGCCCAATATTGCTCACCTCCCAACCATAGGACTAAGAAGTCTACCCCAAAGCAAGAGACAAACCCATATGCCAAATTACCAAATAGAAACCAAATTAGGCATACTTGGTTATCTTTCTTGGCCCTCCACTAGACTTCATACAATTCTTCTCAACGAATTCACCAACCTTTTGTTCCAGATCTCCATTTATCACTTAGCGCAAAACCATCTTTTTGTCATCCCTAGAATCCCCCTTCACTTCTTCTAATTCTTCATCTTTTAAAACTGAAAATGACTGTTCATATGCCAAGTAATGGCCACTTCTCGGCCAAAATTAGAATTTAAAAAAAAAACATATAAATAAGAAAGCAGATACATAATTTATTTTTTAAACAATATTAAATCATTTAATTATTTCAAAATAATGTACTTAATTAAAATATAATAAATGGGTTTTTCAAGTATGCCTTACAATACAAATCTCTCTTCTACTTGCACACGTGGGTTTCACTACTATGTGCTACAAAGCCCTCTAATTATTCTATGTATACCTCCTCTACCAATTCACCATTAAGAAATGTCATCTTGACATACATTTGATGGATCTACCATCCCATCTGTGCTACAAGTGAGATAATGAGTTGTATAGAAGTATACCTAGCCAACATAGTGAATGTCTCCTAATAGTCTTTTCCCTTCTTCTGAGAGAACCCCTTGGCCATGAACCTTGCCTTGTATTTTTTGATGCTACCATCTACATTGTGCTTGATCTTATAGATCCAGTGTGATCCAAACATCACCTTATCTGTCGGTGTAGGCACAACCTCCCACACATTATTCTACACTATTGAGGTATATTCTTCAACCATTGCATCTCACCACACTTGCTACTATGCGGCTTCCTGATAGTTGGAAGGCTAGCTATCTACCAATTGACTAACTAATTCGATATAGTCATTATACCTAGTTGGTTGTCTTTGTTGTCTACTACTCGTCCTAGGAGCTTGATAGGGAGGCTGGAGGAATCAATCACAGATTCCTGCACTAGGCATTATCATAGACCTCCTTGGTGTAATTGTTGTTCCACCTTAACCTATAGGAACTCTACCTTGTCTAAGTTTCCCTAGTTCTCCTGGCCAACCTCACTATCTTGACAAATTTTTGAACAACCAAACCAATGCTTGGTTCAATGCTTCACTCTCCTTTGGCCCTTAATCTGCCCCTAAAGGCCAAATAACCTCAATCTTCTTCTAGCTTCTTGCAAGGGTTTGAAAAGGTTACAAAGACTTCAAAATGGCTTATCTAGGGTTCTTAGACAACCACAAGTTTCTATCTTACCATCGCTTTCTCCAAATGCTCTCCTAGGGTTTGATAGGCTAGTAGCCTTGAGCCCCAATTAAGTCTCTGAATAGGGGTAAAATACTTTTTCTTCCTAAACCCACCAAATAACTTGGTTCTTTGCTTAGGAACTATGTTTCGCATGCCGTCACCTCCAAGATTCCTATGGTTTCAAGCCTACTTAGGCTGTACATTGTCCAAACACCAAAATGGGCAGGAAACTAGGGTTTCCAAGCTTCCTCACTGCTGTTTCAGACTTTCAAAGAGTTCTCATGCTAAATGAATTGGTAAACCCTCTTCCTAACCACCTTGAATAGTTAAGACCTTCCCCTAAATTCTCCCAAAAGAATTTCTCAAAGATCTCTTCTCCCCTGCAAGATATGCAACTTTTTCTCCAAGTCTGCCCTAACTAGGTCCGCACTAGCTCGCCTAGGGCATCACAATGCTAGCACTTCCTACAACCACACAAACCCTACCAACTAATATATGTACAAGCATGGAGCTAGGGCACATTTCCCAAAAGGCCGTACAGTTTGTACGGTGGGAAGGTGCTCTAAGCCTCCATTTATTCAACACTGCATGTTTCAGGCCAATAAGCATAGGAAACAAAAAATATTTACACATACAAAGAAAGACAGATAATCAAAGCTACCAAATGGTATTCAAATCTTTCTATTGACCTACACTAAACCCTCTATTAATGACAGAAACTTAACTAATCCATTTTAGCACTGTAAATAAGCAAAAATCAAGAAAAAAGAACAAAACTCTATTTTTCTTAGATTTCCAACCAAAACATCCATACACAAATGCTTCCAACCTTTCCTGAGGGTCGATTCATGCCTTAAATAGGCTTCCCAAGTAGTTGAGTCTCATGGAACGAGCTCATAGATGACGAAATGTTGTAATATATAAAACCTAATGTGTTTTCAAACACTTGACTAGATTGGTAATGATGACAAGTTGGAGCTTCAAAACCCACAACTGATTGCCACCACCCAATCCATTGATCAAAGATAGATCAAGTTTTATTCAAAAAAACAATACCTAGCTAGATGGTCAACATGACCTCAAAATAACACAACACAAAAAAATAACTTCAAGCCAAAACTTTAATAACCTTGAACTTTGCTAGGTGCTCCTGCACCATTCTCCCCCTCTTAGCACAAACAACTAAGGATTTTTTGGGGAAATCAGAGACATATCAATGCCTTGTTGCTTAAACTGATCTTTTGTACCCATGTAGCTTATGATTCAGGCTTGTTCTTCCACTTGATAAGGTGCTCCATGTACACCTTGTTCCTTGTAGACTTTTGCACTCTAGACTCCAAGATCTTCTCTACCTGAGGCTTCTCTGGATTAGGTAAGGCAATGTTGCTGACATCCTTGAACACCTCTCTATTTTTCTGACCCCTGTCAGTGATTGTCCCCTTGTATTTGATCAGATCAGCCACATTAAATGCTGGAGAAATGCCTAGGTCTGCTGGTAATTCCACCTTATAAGCATTTTGTCCATACTTGCCTAACACCTTGCATGGTCCCACTCTTTTCATCTGCATTTTGGTTGAAATTCCCTTATGTAATCTAGGTTTGTTAAGGTGGACGATAACATAGTCCTCTACTTGAAACTGCACATCTTTCCTTGACAAATCAACTTTCTCCTTCAACTTTTGGGTTGCTGCTGTAACTATTTTCTTAACCTACTCTTGAATCTCTTTCATGGTCTGAGTGAAGTCTTCTGCATGTCCACTCCTGTTCTCCATAGATACAAGGTCTCTGAGTTCAAAAATACCTCTTGGGTGCATCCTATACATAGCCTCAAATGGACTTTTCCCTGTAGTTCTATTGACATTGTCATTATAGGCATATTCAATTTGGGAAATAACCATATCCCATGTCTGTCTGTACTCTTTAGTAAAGCACCTCAAAAGATTTCCAAGCACTCTATTAACCACCTCAGTTTGTCCATCGGTATGAGGATGGTAAGCTGATCCAAATGATAGATTCGTACCCAATCTACTCCATAGAGTCTTCCAAAAGTGACTCATGAACTTCACATCTCTATCAGAAACAATGCTTAGAGGAAAGCCATGGATCCTAACAACTTACTTGAAGAAAAGATGAGCTATGTAGCTGGCATCATGAGTAGTTTTGCAAGGAATGAAGTGACTCATCTTGCTAAATCTATCCACCACCACATAAACACTGTCAAAACCAGTCTTGGCCTTAGGAAGACCTACCACAAAATCCATGCTCACACACTCCCATGGTCTGTTAGGAATGGGAAGGGGTTGATATAAACTAGCGTTACTAGCTCCTCCCTTAGCTTTCATGCATATAACACACTGTTCCACATATTTTTTGATATCTCTTGCTAACTTAGGCCAGTATTAGAACCTTTGCACTAGTTCTAGAGTCTTATTGATACCAAAATGCCCACTAAAACTACCATTATGTTTTTCTTGAATCAAATTTTCCCTCATTGATCCTCTTGGAACACATAACTGATTACCCTTAAATAACAATCCATTTTGCAATGTATACTCAGAATATTGGCTATGAAAATGATTCTCAAAATCATAGCATACCTTGTAAGCTTCTGAGAAGTCTTCATCTTCACCATAGAGGTCTTTGAAACTCTCTAACCCAATGCTCTTTAGTTGTATTTCCTGCACTATCAGCAACCTTCTGCTTAATGCATCTGCCACCTTGTTCATTTGCCCTTTTCTGTGCTTGATGGTAAATGTGAAGGCTTGGATGTATTCCATCCATTTTAAATGCCTATTACTTAGTTTTTCTTGGTTCTTGATTTAACTAAGTGTCTGGTTATCCGTGAAGACCACAAACTCTTTGGGTAATAAATAATGCCTCCACTTCCTAAGGGACTGGACTAAAGCATATAATTCTAGATCATAGGTAGAGTACTTTTGCTTGGCTTCATTGAGCTTTTCACTAAAGAAGGCCACAGGCCTACCTTCTTGACTAAGTACTCCTCCTACTACTACTCCACTTGCATCACACTCAACTATGAACAACTTGTCAAAACTAGGCAATAATAGAATTGGTTGAGTTGCCACTTCTTGTTTCAGTTTTTCAAACCCTTTATCAGCTTCTAGAATCCACTTAAACTTTGTTTTCAGACCACCTTTGATAGTATCTAGGACTGGTGCACATATGCCACTAAAATTCCTTATGAATTTTCTATAGAACTAAGCTAAACGATGAAAACTTCTTACCTCTGTTGCTGTGGTTGGTGTGGGCCAGTTTAGGATGGCTTCCACCTTGCTTGGATCCATCTTTAACGTTCCTTGAGATACTACAAAACCCAAGTACACAAGTTCTTGCTTGAAGAACTCACACTTCTCAAGATTGATTGCCAACTTCTCCTCTTGCAACCTTTTTAGAACCAACTCAACATGCTTGAAGTGTTCTGCTATCTTACTGAAAATCAGTATGTCATCAAGATATACTACCACAAAGATCCCTGTGAAATCCTTAAGCACTTCATTCATTAGTCTCATGAACGTGCTAGGGGAATTTGAGAGCCAAATGGAATCACTTTCCACTCATATAACCCATCATTTGTCTTAAAAGTTGTCTTCCACTCATCACCTTCCTTAATCCTGATCTGATGGTACCCACTCTTGATATCCAACTTAGTGAAATATTGTGCTCCTCCAAGGCAATCCATCAACTATTCTATTCTAGGAATTGGAAGCCTATACCTAATTGTGATTCTATTTATTGCTCTAGAATTAGTACAAATTCTCCACTTACCTCCTTTCCTGGTTACCAAAACTACTGGCACTACACATGGGTTGATGCTCTTTTGAATTAATCCTTGATCCAATAATTATTGCACTTGCCTGGCTACCTCTAGGTTCTACTCTGGTGTAAGCTTGTATGCTGCTTTGTTAGGAAATGAAGCCCCTAGTATGAAGTCAATTTGATGACTTATAGCTCTCTTTGGAGGTAAAGTTGCAGGTGTCCCATCACTGACTATGCCCTTGTACTTATCAAGCAACCTTTGGACTACTTTTGGTAAGACTATCTTTTCAGCCTTTTCTTCCTCTTTGGACTGCATCATGATCACATATCCTTCATTTCCTTGGTGTAGGTACTTAAGGAACTCCTTACCACTACTCAACATGATGTTGGGTACCTTTGACTATCCTTCATCTTCCTCTGTCAATGACTGCAGTTTGAAGGTTCTTCCATCTTTCTTGAATGAGATGGTGTTCTCTTTCCCATCATAAATGGTACTTTTGTCATATTGCCATGGTCTACCCAGTAGTATATGACATGCATCCATGGGTAATACATCACAAACAAGCTTATCTTTATATCCTTCAATTGAAAACTCCACTATTACTTGCTCATTAACCAAAACACTCTGCCCTTTATTCAGCCATGTGACCTTGTAAGGGTTATTGTGAGGTACCTTCTACAATTTCAGATTAGTTACTGCCTCCTTTGAGATTATATTGTTTGTTTAACTAGAATCTACAATGACTTTGCACACTTTTCCAAGTATCTTGCACCTTACCCTAAAAAGAGCTCTCCTTTGCTTAGGTTCTTCCTTGACCGGTTGTCTGATCAAAACCCTATTAAACATCATATTCTATCCTACCTCAAATTCTATATGACTGATTTTAGATGCTTTGGGACTCATGGTGTCCTCTTGTGCATAGGCCACTCTCTTTTCATTGCTTGATGATGATGCTTTCTTTGGGCACCTATAAGCAAGGTGACCTAGTTGTCCACAATGGTAACACTTCATGTTTGTAAAGTAAGAATTACTCCTACCTGATCCCCTTCCTCTATTTGAACCTACTTGAGGTCCTCTTCCTCTATTAAATCCTCCTCTTGAAGATTATTCACCTCCATGCTCAGTGAGTTTTGATTCCCCATGACTCCTTTGGTCATTACCTCTACCTTGGTAACCACCATGCTGTTCTCTTTGATCTCTGCCTTTGCCCCTACCCTTAGAAGACTGATCTTGCTTCCTCTTGTTCCTTTCCTCAATCTTAATAGCCAATTGGTAACATTGGTGTACTGTTTTAGGACTTAGTAAAGCCATCTCTTCTTGAATGTTCCATTTCAAGACATTAAGGTACCTAGCCACCTTGAGACTCTCATCCTTTGTCACATTAGACCTCATACAAAGATTTTGGAACTCTTCAGTATAGGTGTTTACATCTTGGTCTTTATGTCTTAGACTTTGCCTCTTCTTGTGCAACTGAATCTCATAGTCATCTGGCCTATAGGTTTCCTTCACCTTAGCAACCATTCCTTTCTAAGTGGATATGGGCTGTTTGCCTTCTTTCTCCCTTTTTTCCTGAATGAAACTCCACCATGTCAAGGTTGATCCTCTCAATCTTGACTTAGCAACCTTCACCTTCTGAACTTCAGTGACTCCATCACACTCAAAGTGATTCTCCATGCCTTATATCTAGTCCATGACTAAACCAGGTTCCATCTTTCCACTAAAAAGTGGTATGCCTTCAAGTGCTTTTCCACTCAAGGCTTTCAATGCATTCAAGAAAGGCTCCTCCTGCAAAACAATATTAGGTTCAGGGGTCTTATCTTCCTCTGCAACCTCTTCTTCCTTTGGTACATTTCCTTCCAACTTCACATTGTTCAATGCTTGCTCAAGCTACTCTGTTCTTTCTTTCAATTTCATATTTTCTTCCTCCTTACCTTCAACCATCTTGGCCAATTGTGCATTTGTCACCATAGTGAAAGAATCACTTGACTCAACCTTTGACATATATCACTCTTTCCCAAATCTTTTGCTTGCTCTGATACCAATCTGATAGGGAGGCTAGAGGAATCAATCACAGATTCCTACACTAGGCCTTGTCATAGACCTCCTTGGTGTAATTGATGTTCCACCTTAACCTATAGGAACTCTACCTTGTCTAAGTTCCCCTGGTTCTCCTAGCCAACCTCACTATCTTGACAAATTTTTGAACAACCAAACCAATCCTTAGTTCAATGCTTCACTCTCCTTTGAACAACAATTACACTAGAGCTCCCATAAACTCATAAGTATCCCTATGTGTCTATTGAACCTCACAGTTCCTACTACCAATTGTAGAGGATGAAATATCAACCTCCATGTATTCCTGATGCATCTCTTTGATTTGGTGCATATGTTGCTCCATACTCAATAACTCTTAGCACATGAGCCTGTGCTTTGATTAGTAAATATACTCATGCTTCATTGAACCTAGTCTAGTAGCACGATCCTTGGAGCTTCTACTAGTTGCTTGCTCTATTCATCTGCTAGAAAATCTCTAAACCTCTTATATGACTTGTGCTCGATGAATTTGACATCATGACTAACTATAATCCTCTTGGATCCTACAATAAATAGTTGACATGCCCTTGAGGTCTTGTTGTACCCCACAAAGTACCCTCTCTCTGTAGTCTACTCTAACTTGGAACATGTAGGCCCTAGAATGTGACAAAACACCAAACTCCCAAATATCTTGATGTGACTAACATCTAGCTTCTTCCCTACAAATTCCTCCTCTCATGTCATCTTGCCCAATACCTTATGTGGAACCCTGTTTTGTATGTATACTATCATAATGCATGCTTCTTCCCATAAGTAATGTGTCATATCTTTCTCATACAAAATAGCCCCTGCTGCCTTTGATATAGAATGATTCTTCCTCTCAATAACCCTATTCTGTTGTGGGTTGTAAGGAAAAATCCACTCTCTCTTGATTCGTTCACTAGTGCAAAACTCCTATAACTCTTGTAATCGCCTTAATTTTCTAACCAAAGATCCTTTATCTTATTTCCTGTCAAATTCTCTACAAAAGCTTTGAACTCTTGAAAACGACTAAAGACCTCATCCTTGGTCTTCAAGAAGTATATAGAGGTCTTCTTGGAGAAATCATCAATAAAAGTAATAGAGTACTTGTATCCTCTGAGAGACTTCATTGACATTGGTCCAAATATGTCTAAATGCACTAGATCAAGAATACCCTAGGATCTGGTGTCACTCCTTGGAAAAACTACTTTCACAAACTTCCTCAACACACATCCCTTACATACATCATCATATTTTGTGCTGACACCTAGAACAACTATAACTATCTCACGAAGCAATTTAAGTGCTCCAAGATGAATATGGACCATTCTCTTATGTCATAGCTCTCCTTGATCTCTAGGATTACTACTAATCCTGAGTGTCTTATGAGTATCAAAGTGCAACATGTAAAGTTGATTGCTCCTAATTCCAATAGCTATGGGTGATTTCCAATCCTTATGCTTGCTTAACACATGCACCCCTCTAAAGATTACATTGTAGCCTTTATCCTGAAGGATAGATACAAAAATCATATTTGTACTCAAGTCTAGCATAGGAAACACATCATGAATGGGAATCATCTTGTCATTCTCCCTTTGAAATAGAATAGTCCCTATCCCAACTGGATTAATTTTGGACATGTTCCCCATAGAAATTTTGATTCTAATGTCATCCTCCTTATAAATGGAGAAGTGCTCTCTAACCCCTATCATATGAAATGATGCCCCACTATCTATATACCAAACGCCATATGAGGTTTCAAGCTAACCATACAAGCTATGAGTGCAAATTGATCATCTATTTTACTAGAAAGCTCATTTGCACTTGTTGAAGCTATCGTCTGCTTCTTCCCTTTCTTTTCATTTTTCTTCTTTTGTAGGTAGTCACCAACATAGTGGCAAAAATCGTGAAATCCATAGCATTTGATCTTAAACAAGTCCTTCTTCTTCTCACTTTTTGGATTTGATCCTTTCCTATACCCCTTCTTTGCTTTCCATTTTCTTGCAAGGGAAATGTTTTCCTATTCCATCTCACTTTTCTGACTATTATGGCTAGTTCCATTGACAATACTTAGTCTAAGCTCCTCCTAAGTGAAGTCACTCTATAGTATATTCCAAATTGGTAAGGTGTCTCACCCATTAATAACTTGAACAAATACATCTCACTACTTAGTAAACTCATTTAGGGCTATTTGTACTAGATTGTCATCATATAGTTTATCTCCAACAACTGCCAACTCATCCTTGACAAGTCTAAGTCTGGTCAAGTAACTTGTAACGTCTTCTCCCTTATTCATCTAGGTATTCCTCAAATTTTCTCTGAGAATTAGCTTTCGATTAATGGTAACATTCTAGTACAGATTCAGAATGGTGTCCCACATCTCCTTTGTGGTATCTAACTCTGCTATATGTGACACTATATGGTCCTTAACACCATCAATGATTATCCTCCTCACCTTGGCATATTACTTCTTATATGCTGGGTTGTGTTTGATCTATAGGTACAACTACAACACTATTCACATATTCCTTGATACCATTCTCTTCCAACAATAAAGAAATTTCTGCTTTCCAGACACCAACATTTGAGGCTCCATCTAATTTTCCCCAACCTCTTAAACTTACTGAGGCCATTTCAAAAGATTAGTAAAATCCAAATAATCCTGAAAAGGTTGAACTGGGTTTTATAAACCCTCGATTTTTCCTTCCTAAGCTCGCCCTGAGCCTTTTCTACCCTCAGATCAGCTCTGATACCATGTGAAGACTCTATTGTAGTTACTAATTATTAATCTCATATATATATATATATATATATATATATATATAGATTATTTGACTGCTAAAAATTAATTGATAGCAAATATTGAAAATAACACAACTGTGATTTCACAAATAAAATCACAAGAATAAAGAAGAAAATATGCAAAACAATAAACACAATATTTTTAGACAAATTATCCTTAGAAAAACCTTGAAAGGAAAACTAGTTTAGTAGATGAAGAATTTTATTAAACTTCAAAAAATTGAGAGTTACATAAAAAATTTACCTCTTATTGGCAGAGCTCCAACAATATTTTCCTTCTCAAGAAATTCTTTCCTCAATTTCTCTTACGGAAATTCCACTAATGTTGTATCCAACGCTATCACTACAAATCTTTCTCAAGAATGTGTTCTGCAAATTCCCATTGATCCCCTTTTATAATCTTCTCATTGAGCAACCAATGGCCATGATTTAATCTCAATCAATGGCTAATATTATCTTGAATCTAACTAACCACTTTCTAGAAGTCTCTAGAAAAATCAATTAATTAATATTTTTGGGTATGGAGGCACCTATCCAAGCTACACAAACTGACATTTTCTTCTCTGGTTCTTTTTTGTAGTTGAGAGGCTTGGTTTGTTGGTGTTGGGTGCTTGTGAAAGAGGTATTTTGGTTACATTTTTGGGTTCTTTGGGTTGCCTTATAAGTATTGAATTTAGTTTATTCTTTGATTTTGTTGTTGGGTTGAATGACATGGCTCTATTGTTGTCATTTTTTATTGTGAGAGTGATTGTATTTGTTGCTTTTTTGAACTATAACAAAAGTTATGTATTAAAAAAACATATTGTTTAAAAATATGAATATATAATTAACTATTTATATATGGGTATGTGTAGGATCATCAATGAAAAAAAGGACCTTAAGTGGCAAAAAAATCAAAAAATCAGAGTTAAACAACATGACGTAAAAATTTGAATAAGTTATCTATATTCTTTCAAAACTATGTAAGAATATTTGAAATATGTAGAAAATTGAATGTAATTTCTAAATTACTAGGTTTCTTAAAAAAAAAAAATCTATTTGGTGAAAATTTGAAATTTCAATGTGGTAGTACTTAAATGTTAGGGAAAAAATAAGAATTAGGTGTATGTCTGACAATCCTAACCACAATAAAATGATAATTATTTTTTATAATAATTTAGATATAAGTAAAGGACTCATGTACCGATGTGTTGCATATTTTTTAATAATTTTTTTCCTAGTAAATAATTAATTATGAATTTTTATTACAATTTTTTAAAAATATAAAAAATTTATATGTCGACCACCTTAACTTGGTCAAAACTTTATGAAATTCAATTTTTGTATTTTAATCTTATATTATTCAAGCATAGAATGTGACACATTTTTGAATTCAAAAAATATAATACCTTTTGAAAGCTATAAATGTTTTTCAATCAGTCTATCAATGAGATCTTTAGTCGTAATTTGAATAGAAAATGAATAATAATTACCTATTAAATTCAAAGTAAAGTATAATTTATATTGGTGGAAAGCTGAGAATCTCCTTTAAAAACCTTTTTCATTTCATCAATTTTAGGTTAAAAAAAGTTGTCAGCCACATACCCATCATAGTGCCACTTTTTGGCCCATCATGATCCTACACATACCCATAGTATATTTATTATTTATATTTGTTATAATTTATTATAATGTCTTTTTTAATTTTAAAGCTAAATCTAGATAAAAATGCAATTATTTTTTCTTTAATTAAATGTTATATTTTTTAACATTTTAGAAAATTTGATGGTTGAGATCAATCGATTATTTAGCAATCTTCTTTGCAACTTTCAACCATTGATTTATAAAATAAAATCATCCATTTCATATAAAAAACCTCTTAGAATAATAATGAAAGGAAAATATATATTTTTAATTTTATCCTTGAAGAATAAAATAAATTATATTAGAACATTAAAAATAACCTTAAAATCCAAATAAAAAACTTTAAAAAATTATATTAAACAATAATTTTATAAAAATACATCCAATATGGATAATAATAGAGTAGAGAAGGTATATATATGATGTAAACATTTAACCACTGGGAAGGTTCCTGTAAGTTCCTGACAAAGCTCCACTAGTAACTAAATGTCCAAAAAATGGTGGAAATTCTGACAGAGTAACAAGAACCTTCCTAGCTATAATGCTTCATGGTTGGAAATTTCCCTGTCAAATATTCAATGGATTCCATCTGTTTATATTAAAATGTTGCAGAGCAACAAAAGAGACTAATAATTGTTTCCATGTTATAACCATGTCAGCAATAACAAAGTATCCATAACACTTCTAATTAGGAAGCTTCCCATTAATAATGGTCTTCTTATATTTTTGTTAAGTTTTTAATATTTCTTCGTTGGTTTGCATATAAGAATTGAATTTTCCCAATGCATGAATGGGTCCTAGTTAGGTCTTTCAAGGATCTTTCTATGGATTTAAGAGTCAATTTTAATGTCTTTTCAGATGCCAAAAGCTACAGATAAGAGTTGATTGGGGACATATTCACTGGTAAGGGAGAATGAGTCCTAATTAGGTATTTTTAAACTATTTTTTAATGGTTTTCAAGCTTTTAGATATATCTTTTAGTTCTAGGTTGTAGACAGTGAAAGTTAGCTTCATATTTTCAAAAACCTCAATAAAAAATGCAATAGAAAGATGAAATGCAAGATCTGGATTGAAATGCAATTTTGTTTTTATTTTAAAATACAATTGAATGAAATCTAAATGAGATTCAAAATTACTGATTTTTTTTTGTAATTTTCATATTTAAGAAGTGCAAAACAATGCAAGTATAAACCCTATAAGGTATGCAAGATTTAAATACAAAAGAAAAAATCCTAATTTAATGCAAGTCTAAAAGCAATGAATGAAATGTTTAACTTAAAATACAATGAAATATTTAGAAAAGTGCAATGTTGAATATGTTGGGTTCACTAAAAAAATGATTTGGTAGAAAATAGGATCTTTCCAAAATGAGATGGATCACTTCTTTTCCAAGCCCAAAATCACTTCAAATATGAAAAATAAGATGCTAATAACAAATAAAAATGCAACCTAACTATTATGGAAACTATGGGGGATATTTTTATAGCATAAAAAGTTGTGTACTTACCCAGAAATTTGTTTTTGAGCTATGGTAAACTCATTCACCTTTAGGGGTGATTGGGTCCTTTTAGGGTTTTAGAAAACTGATTTTAGAATCATGTACCTTGATCTTTGCACTCTTGAAATCCTGGTTATCATGTTCTAGAAGCTTGCAGTTAATTTTGTAGAGCTCTTTCCATGATCTTGCACTTTGAATGACAACTTTTGCAACTTTTCTAATCTATAAACTAAGATGTTAAAGTTTCCCAAAACTCAATCCAATTATAGATTTAATTCCCGATCCAATAGTAATGCATGATCATGTATCTTAACTGTTGAAATTATGAAACTGAGTAATGCTTTCAAACACTTTAAAACAATTATCTATAATAACATTCATGAGATAACATAACACCAAAATAAATGAGAGAACAAGAAAGAGATGGAAGAGAGACACAAACAACTTGATAACGAAGTTCACTCAATTTGAGCTACGTCTCCGGGTCCGCTTCTCAACATTGGACTTCTTTATTGATATTGCCAAGCTTCAATAGCCTTCTTACAATATCCAAGCTTTAATCACTCACAATCTCTCTTTGCAATTTTACTATTTTTGGTGTAATCAACACCTTGTAATTTCTCTCCCAAAAATTCCTCCAAAGAGTATAAAATTTTCTCTCAAAAACACATCTGAATTATTTCTCCACAAAAAATGCATAAAGGCCCTATCACATCACCTTCTTTTATACATAAATT
Organism: Sequoia sempervirens; assembly: GCA_007258455.2. NCBI lineage: Eukaryota > Viridiplantae > Streptophyta > Pinopsida > Cupressales > Cupressaceae > Sequoia > Sequoia sempervirens. The sequence continues at coordinate 700,794,027 of VDFB02281492.1, read as the reverse complement.
TTGCATATGGGGTTAAAAACCACCATAATAAATAAAATAACAATTTAACCCCCCTCCTTTGGCTTTTATAATTATAAGCCTTACAAAAAAGACACTAACCCATTTATATAAAATAATAACTTCCCCATTTTAAAAATAAAAACATTAAACAACCCCTTAATAAAACATTCGGAATTTGTTTTTTAATCCCTTGTCTTATTATATTCACGGGCTATTTGAGTTTATGGGGTTGAGTTTAAAATAACAATTTAGTGTTAGTCTAGGAGGTTTTTTTTTTTTCACATGAGTTAATTTCATTGATTTTTAGGAGATTTGGATCCCACCAAATCCGATTGGGATCCCACAAAATCCGATGGATTTTTGTGAGATAAAATAATCCTCCACACCTTATTTTCAAAAATAAAGCATGGTACGTGAATTTTGTGAGATTTTTGCCACATCACCTGCAACTCCCACGTCACCATCTAGTCAATTGCCATGTCACATGCTGACATCATCATTTTGACTAAAACTTTGACTGGCTCTATTTTTCTCATACGGACTCCGTTTTCAAAACCGAGGATAGTTCTGGAATCAGCACAACAAGCACTACAACTTGGTGTCATTTTTGCTTGGATTTGAGACAATCAAATTTCACCTTTTTGAATGCTTGATTCGCCTGTTTGACCAAACCTTTGACCAAGCATAACTCTTGCATATGACCTCCTATTGATGCGATACAGGTTGCATCAAGATCATGTCAGCAAGCTCTATCTAATGATGTCGGTTTTGAGAGATTTTGAGACTGTGATATTTTTGAGATTCTTGGATCCTCCTGGATCATTCCTCCCCATTGAGAAGCTTTTGGACCTCCAAAAGGTCTATTTTTACAATTTAAGTGAGGGTTTTTTGCCTCACTTGCCCAGTATCATCTGTCCTTCCTTCTTGGAACCTATGCATCTGACTCATCACAACAACAATCAAAACTGCACTGATATTGTTAAGTACATTATCCATATACACATCCACATTCAATGTTTCTGCTACCAACCATACACTGCTAAGAAGTAGAAGGTTGAATAACAAAACTAAATTTGCAGATGAGAAAAAGAATGTACCAACATCATGCTTGTCTTTCATAACTGGAACAACCTCAAGCAATGACACTTCTTGTGGTATAGACATAAGTGCCAAATTATTGCTTGCATTAACTACCCTTTTCAATTGTCCCATTGTCACAAAAGATTTATTAGTCTTAATTGGATGAGAATGCACAATGTATTCAATTCCTTCCTTAAATAAATGATACTGATTATGTTCCCTATAGAAGATTGCCTTTCTATCATATAAGTATGGGCTACCCAACACAATGCCACAAATATCAAGTGGAACCACATCAAATTCAACCTCATCTATAAACTTAGATGTTATTGCAAATCTCAAATTGCATTGCTTAGTTACTTGCAATCTATTATCATTGCACACCCAACCTAATGGATAAGGTTTCTTATGTGGCTTTGTTTCCAATCCCAACTGTTTAACAACTTCTTCTGAAATTAAATTAACTTGGGACCCACTATCTATCAGTGTATCAATCTTAGTGTTCTTAGAAATCACCCTTATATGAAACAATTCACATCTTTTGTTATCTTCAGGAACAACATGACTTTTAGAAGTAGAAGCACATGAAACATCAGTGGAAAATCATTACCATCAAAAGCTTTACCTTTCAAACCCACAACTGTTATCTTTGTTTCATCATCAGAATCTGATCCAAGATCCTGAATGACAGTTGCAGCTTTTTGCTTTCCTTTACGATCCTTAAACCACTTTGGCTTCAATTCTGGATGCAATTTCCAACACTTCGCATCTGTGTGCCCATTCTTTTGACAATGTGAACAAGTAGGCTTTTCACCTTCCTCTTTCTTCACAGTGGCTACTTTCTTCTCCTTTCCCTTTTTATTGCCTTCAGTTGGAGGAACAAATTCCTTCTTTGAACTAAAACTTATGTTCCTTCCACCTGCTTCAATATGGGTTGCTTGTACACACACTTCATCAAAGTTAGATGGATTAAACATCAAGATTGTATGTTTCAAATGTGAATGCAAACCACCTATATACTTTAATAAAGTTTCTTGTGTATAAAGAGGAATTCCAAGAGTGAGTGCTTTCTTCCTAAACACCTGTGTATACTCTTGCACCGTTTTTCCTTTACCCTGTCTTAGATTTTTCCAATCCATAATAGCTTGTTGCATATAACCCAAAGGATAAAACTGTTTCTTTAAAGTAGAAGTAAATTCATACCAAGATGAAATGATTTTACTGTGTGTAGCAAGATCATCTTGAATCTTACTCTCCCACCAAACCAATGCAGTGCCTCCCATTCTAAGAGTAGCTAGCTGGATTTTGGAAGAATCATCCAATATCTATTGAACCCTGCAATACACTTCAATCTGCTTAAGCCAGTTATCCAATTTCTCTGCATCCAATTCACCATTATACATAGGAAACTCAAATTTAACATCTAGTTTTAACAAAGGTGTTTGCACAACTTGTTTCTTTTTAGAAGAGTTAGACAAAGAAGAAGAAGATGATGAAGAAGATGAAGAGGATGGGGATGGAGGTTCAGGAGGGTCACCACCACCTCCTACTCCTTTACCTTTGTCTTCTTTCGAAGTAGTTTCATTTTCCTCCTTTTTGTTCTTATCTTCCTTTCTCTTCTGTCATTCTTGCCTCTCTTGGAAAAGAACTTCCACCATAGCTTTAATTTCAAGAAAATATTTTTGGAAAGCTTTCTCATCAAGATCTATAGAACTTTGTTCACCTACCATCTCTGATCTTGGAAAAGTCCTTCGTTTCCCAATCTCTGGGTTGAATTCTATAAGTGCACCTTCTCCTTGCTTCAATTTCAACCTGGTTAACATTCACCACTTGAAATTTTCCTGTTAAATTGCTCTGATACCAACTTGATCTGTAAACTAGGATGTTAAAGTTTCCCAAAACTTAATCCAATTATAGATTTAATTCCTGATCCAACAGTAATGCATGATCATGTATCTTAACCATTGAAATTATGAAACTAAGTAATGCTTTCAAACACTTTAAAAAGATTATCTATAATAACATTCATGAGAGAACATAACACCAAAATAAATGAGAGAACAAGAAAGAGATGGAAGAGAGACACAAACAACTTGATAACGGAGTTCACTCAATTTGAGCTATGTCTTCGAGTCTGCTTCTCAACGTTGGACCACTTTATTGATATCGCCAAGCTTCAATAGCCTTCTTACAATATCCAAGCTTTAATTACTCACAATCTCTCTCTTTACAATCTTACAATTCTTGGTGTAATCAACACCTTGTAATTTCTCTCCCAAAAATTCCTCCAAAGAGTATAAAATTTTCTCTCAAAAAACACATCTGAATTATTTCTCCACAAAAATGCATAAAGGCCCTATCACATCACCTCCTTTTATACATAAATTTTGCATATGGGGTTAAAAACCACCATAATAAATAAAATAACAATTTAACCCCCCTCCTTTGGCTTTTATATTTATAAGCCTTACAAAAAAACACTACCCGTTAAAACAATAACTTCCCCGTTAAAAATAAAACTATAAACAACCCCATAATAAAACATTTGGAATTTGTTTTTTAATCCCTTGTCTTATTATATTCATGGGCTATTTGAGTTTATGGGGTTGAGTTTAAAAATAAAATAACAATTTAGTGTTATTTTAGGAGGTTTTGTTTTTTTTTCACATGAGTTAATTTTCATTGATTTTTAGGAGATTTGGATCCCACCAAATCCGATTGGGATCCCACAAAATCTGATGGATTTTTGTGAGATAAAATAATCCTCTGCACCTTATTTTCAAAAATAAAGCATGGTACATGAATTTTGTGAGATTTTTGTGACATCGCCTGCAACTCCCACATCACCATCTAGTCAATTGCCATGTCACATGCTGACATCATCATTTTGACTAAAACTTTGACTGGCTCTATTTTCCTCATATGGACTTTGTTTTCGAAACCAAGGATAGTTCCGGAATCAGCACGACAAGCACTATGACTTGGTGTCATTTTTGCTTGGATTTGAGACAATCAAATTTTCACCTTTATGAATGCTTGATTCACTTATTTGACCAAACCTTTGACCAAGCATAACTCTTGCATATGACCTCCTGTTGACGTGATTTAGGTTGCATCAAGATTGTGTTAGCGATCTCTATCTAATGATGTCAGTTCTAAGAGATTTTGAGACTGATATTTTTTGAGGTTTTTGGATCCTCCTTGATCATTTGCAACTTTGACAACTTTGGTCCATATCTTGCTCAACTTGATCTTCAACCTATAAATCTACAATAAAACACTCAAGGGAAAGAAAACTTGTTGATTTTTTAGTGAATGGGGGTTTTCCTCAGTCAAACCCCGTGTAGGTAACTAAACTAAATGATGAAATGAAGGAAATGAAGCATGAACATGAAATATGCAATTGATATCACATTGGATTTTGTCTTGTGAATCAAATTTGCAAAAAATAATAGAGTGGCCATGAAGAATGTAGCTCTTGGATGTAGGATGATAATTGTAAATTAATCCTCAATGCAACATTAACTTCCTAGCTCAACACACATGAATGCATTAAACCCTCAAAATGATGATATGATCTTGAATTATTGCAATAAACACTTGAAATATGCCTTGAAATGCCTTATGAATGCTCTTGATTTTAATCTCATGAAGTGACACAAAATTTCTAGGAGAAATAATGGGAATTAACCACTTATTTATATTAAATTAGGAGATTAACCCTGAGATTCAAAGAACTAAGGCCGACACCAGATCTAGAAGGAAAGATAATTAAATTCCAACTAGAATGAAATTGAAAACTAGGGGCCTCATTAAGGGAGGACCCATTCGCCACCAAAGGTGAATGGGTCCTAAGTTTCTAGGACCAAGCTTCAGGGAGCTTAAAGAAGGCCAAAAACCCATTTCAGATAAATTGAGAAAGGGGTTTCCTATTGAGGGAGGACCCATTCACCATCAAGGGTGAATGGGTCCTCGCTCAATTTACCATGACTAATTTTTTTCCAAATAAATAATTTGATATTTAATTGTAATGTTGTAGAATTCAACCTAAGTGAAATTCCACATTTTTTCACTTTTACTTGCATTTATGACAACTAAGAGAATTAACGGTGAAAATCAAATGGGATAGAATTTCACAATTATAACTCCATGAGGACCAATGGTGAAGTGATAGATGCCTAATGACACATTTCCCAAAAATTGATGTCTTGGACACTTGCGTGACATGAGTACATCTACATGGAATGCTAGCATCATGTCAGTTTTCTGAGTCTAAAACAAGGAATCTCAAATCTTTACTCTTGACATTTTCCTTGGAAGTCAAGATTTTAGGTGTAATGGCTCTTTTCCACCCTTGCATGTAACACAACCCCCAATTTTCTCTCATTTTGGAGGTTTGACTTCATTCACTTAAGATCTCTTTAACTTCACTCTTTGATTTATCTCATCCTTGACAAGCAACACTTCTACAAGAGAAGCCATGTGCTGGATTGAGGTCCCTCCAATAGCTATAGCTCTCAAGCAATCATTCAATAGTGTATGTGTGTGCTCCAGAGAGGGTCTAGGTCTATGGGTAATGCTCTCTCTCACTCTTTTCTACTTGTTCATTTTCTATCTCATGGTGAAGGTTCTAATCCTAAAGTGGATTTTGCTTTAACTGCACACTTTGTCTATTTCAATTACACTCCTTTCCTATCTGGTTGTCCATGGAGATGGGAACACCAAAATGGGTGTCTAACTTTGGAAGACCCTTATACAGCCCCAATATTTTCCCGTCATTCTTTTGTGTGTAGGTTATGAAGCAGAGGTTGGAGTGTAGACTTGAACATCTGGTTGTGAGTAAGTTTTCTCCAAGTTCTCCTTATGATTTTCTTTAAAAATTTGTTCTTTGCTAGTTTATTTGGTTTCATAGAAGTTAGATCCGAGTTAAGAAGTGAGACCTTATTCTACCTATTTTAGCTCCTGAGGTTTCTATTGCTTAGGATTCTAGTGCACAATTTGGATGACAGTGTGTCGCGCTAGCATCCTAAATCTATACTTACATCCTTTGGCTAAGAGCTCCTCTATTGGAGGGAGAAATCTAGAAGTTTCACTCTCTTAGGATCTAAAGTTGTGTTCTCTAATAGTTAGCTTGTGTATTTTTCTCTTGTAATCTCTTCATTTAGTTTTGGTTGAGGTGGATAAGGGTAGTTCATTCCTTGGTGACTCTTGAGAATGAAGAGACCGCATGCAATGAGTCCTTCATATCTCACATTTTGGTGAACACAATGTGAAGCATGCTAGATCAATTTTTACAGTGTTTTCATGTCTATGATAGTTCTTTCTCTAAGGAAGATTTGATATGTTGGATGATGCTCTAGATGACTTATTGGAAGCATCTTCCCCTATCTGTAAATCTTTCGAGCAAACTTCTTCTCTGCAAACTGAGGAGTCAATAAATGTAGTGGTGGTCTTTGTGGCTCCTGCAAGACCTAAGAAACCCATTATTTACATGACCCCAACTAGCCCTTCTCCAAGGAGGATCATTTTGTCTATGGAATTTCATATCAAGATGATTCACCTGATTTATACTCAAGGTTCGTAAAATCTATAGACTCTACTTTTTATAATGTTGTTGGCCACACATATAATACAAGAAGAAATAAGAAAAAATTGTATCAGCAACCTGTTGTTCCTACATCTTAACCTACTCAAGTTCCTACCTCTTTACCGCCTTCTGAACTGAGTCTTCCTTCAACACCTAAACCCTCAATTAAAGCATCAGGTGATTATAATCTTGTCGAGAAACTTCATGTTACTCTAGCTGAGGTCTCACTTTGGGATTTTCTTCAGACTACTCTAGTTGATCAGGAAATGCTTCAAGAAGCCTTGTAGAAGATACTCTTGTCTACCTCTACTGGGTCTATGGATGTTAATGAATTGTTGGCTCATATTCATGCAGATTCGTTGAATATTACATTCCATTTGCAAGAACTCCCACCTTTGAATGTTTAGAAGAAAGAAGACCCCTTGATGATTATAATTATGTTAAGAACACTGGCATCTGACGTACTCTCATTGACACTAGTTTGGCTGTCAACATTTGTGGTATTAATCTACTACCTATGATTAAAGTTAATTTTTCTTCTCTAGGTTATTTTTCTTTATACATTCATGGGTTCGATCATGTCGGTAGTCAATATTTAGGCACAATAATACTACTTTTATAGCTATGCCCCATTACCTTACCCACTTTGTTTATGTGATTCTTCGCTAGTTACCTTACAACCTTCTTTTGGGGAGACCTTGGATTCATGCTATGGGTGTCAGAACTTCTACTTTACATCATTCTTTAAAGTTTGTCACAAATAATTAGGTGGTCACAGTCAAAGCTGACTCAGAAGTGGTTCACCTTTGTGAGTTGGTGGCTACTGGTAAGGTTTCAATTGTCTCTACTCTTAAGAATTGCATTCCATATTTAACTACTGATGCTATGGAATCTTCCTTTATGATACCCTCTATGGAGGTTGTCCCTAAAGCAAATACTGTGAAAATCAAGTCACCTACAAAAAAAAGTACTAAGTCCTCCTCTTTGAGCTCTCCTTC
>VDFB02281492.1:700695284-700786262 GCA_007258455.2 Sequoia sempervirens | reverse complement strand
TTAGTTCTACAGATAATATTGTAATGGGCATGTTAAAATGTGTTTTTGCAGAAAGAAACCAGGGGAGATACTTGTTAAGAATTAGCCAAGATGTTGTAATAATCACCCTCGTTACTGCATTTTTTTTGGTTAAATCATATCATTTCACCTTGAGTAATATCTTATTTGATCAAGCAATTCCTATCCAACTTAGAAGTGCCAAATTCATAACTCCAGTCATAGCCATGCCAACAACTCTATGCCACGATCTTACATACTCACACTAAATAAAGTTAAATCCAGAAAATCAGGGTCATCTCTAGAGCCATGTCTTTTCTTAAAGGGTTCATTCCTATGCCCCTGCCAGCATATCCCTTTCTGAGAAACTTCTCTCCTCACATCTACAGTGAGATCTTTTACCTCTCATTTAAATCACGACTATTCATTGAGCTTATGGTTTCAATTTAATCCATTAGAACAGAATGATAATATACACATTTCAATCAAGCGCTGGTTTGATGCCAACTTTATTATACAGACGCACACAAAAACACATAGGGACCATACCATTCCAACATCACATATTCACATTGTTGTGTTGCATATACATAATGTGACTAGGCTCTTATACACCTCACATGTACACACAATGACTAGTTTAGACATACGTCACATATACATAATGTGACTAGTTCATACACACATAACTAGTACACACAGTGATTGGATTACACAAATGTCACATATACATAATATGAATAATTCACACATACTCTCATATACACAATGTGACAAGTGGTGCATGCATCACATATACATAGTATGATTAGCTCATGCAGCTATAACACACACAATGTGAATAACCTTGATATTACATGTTCACATAGAGCTCCGTTGGTAAAAAGGAAGTGATTGTGAGCTTATTGCAAATGTCTTCTCCCTTTTCCTAGTTAACTAACACGTAGGCCCTTAGGTACATCCTAGTTGGAAAGAGGAATGTCCGCGCATCCCATACTACATTGTGGGTGCCATCATTTATCCTAGTTCACCACCTATTGTGAAGACAAGCAAGTTTTCCATATTACATGCGGTCATCATTGACAAGGGTGTAAGTGTAACAACACACGACACATAGGGCCATTAATAGGATTTTCACAGTTTGTTGAACATTTAAATTTGGTGGATCTTATTATCTATTGTCTCCATGCCATTGGTGAAAGTTGGTCCAACCCAGTATGGGGTGGCTCTTGGCATTTGTTACCTCCATGCTATTGGCAATAGTTGGCTACACCCTATGATATGGTGATTAGCTTTTGACATCTGTCATTTGCACAATATTGATGACAATTGACTAAATCACTCCTTTATCATATTATGGATAACTTGTAACATCTTTGCCTTCGTGCTATTTGTGGAAGCTAGTTAATCTTAGAGAGATGTAAATAGCACTTGGCATCCGTCACTTGCATGGTATTAGTGGTAGCCAGCTATTTGCATCTATATTAGAATCGATTTTGACATGTGGGTTCATCTTATAGCCAAATACACATAATTTAGATATTACAGGAATTCACAAATATCGATCAACTTGACCTAGTTGTATGCCACATAAAGTGATTTATGAATCTATACATGGGTTCTCATAGGTCTAGAAGTCAAATTACCACACACATGTAAATATAATGTGACATATTAATAGGAAAGATGGGTTTACAAACATCTAATGAATAATTAACCTCTAGCTGAAGCATATTGAAGATAGAAGGTTGATAAAGTTTAGGAACACCCAAAACCTTGGAGCAATTCCCCAAACCCTTCCCTTATAGACTTGGAGCACAGGGGCATCCTTTGCCCAAGGACTGCCTACATACTTGCTTCCAAACAAGATCTAAGTCCCATGCAATTCTCTTGGATTTCAACTATCAAGATGAGAACTTGCACTTCCCAAGTTAAGATAATCTTTGCAGATACTAGACACAACTATTTTGTTATATATATCAGCAAAGTATATGCCTTGGGGATTCCAACCATGGCAAACAATTTTGCCAAAGAAACCAAGGATAGGTCTAATGAGAGAAGATCATGAAAACAAACAGAACAAAGCAATACATGATTTTACTCAACGATTTTGTTCAATAGGCTAAGATGGCGCATTACCAGGAACAAGGCTCCTAAAGTACCTATACATACAAGTGTCCCAAGTATCAGCCATCTTATATTTAGCTGAGCTCAAGTCAATATAGATGAACCCAACCTGGTTTTCTATTGGTAAGCCATTAGCTTAGTTCAAGTGCTAACTCAGTTATCATTATCCATTTACGTTTCAGTTCACTAGCATCAGTTATTAACATATGGTGATTGATTTGTCATTCACCCAGATAAGCTACAAAGAGAATTAATCGCAAAATTGAATTCATTCTAAGAGAGTTTGTGCCTAACTTCTTCATTATTAAATTCAATGAATATGTTTTGTGAAGACCATAGTGACATTAATTACATCTGATAGAAACTCATTTCGCTTAGATTACAATGGCATCATTTCCCTCTTCCCAAACTCCAATTGAGCACAGGCAAGTAGGATGCTGATTTTCATTCAATTAAAAGTTTATAAGGTCTTCTCCAACAAATCCATTTGAACATAAATTGCCACCAGCGCGTTCCCTGATGCCACATTTCTTTGAGGCATATTTTCAAATGACTCATGTGCCTTGTCTATGTTTCCCATTCTTTGAATTCCTGTTTACCCTACATGTGAGAGGTGTGCGAGAAAGAGACTGTTAGTTAATTAATTGAACTGACACGAAAAATGTTTCCCTCATTTGTGATTTCTTGATTAGAACTTCACCTACAAATCCCACAACCAACTTTGATATGCTAACTACCATGTTGGATAGAAGTTTCATAAGCACTAGGAATTCTATCAAAATAGATGTTTATATACAACAGGGCATATGGAGTCTATCAACATAAATGTCAATACACAGCCTACATTAATCATAAATGTCAATACATAGCCTAGATTAATTATGTTTCATCTGCAAGAGTGAAGAATTTAGAAATAAATATTATTATAGGAAAGTAATGTGAAGAAGAGTACTGAATACTAGGGAAAGTGTTGAAGATATTTCTACAGTAGTGTTCATATCTGCCTTGCTCCATTCCATTTGTCCTTCCAAACTACTGTACAATGCAAGGGCTTTGAATTGTATGTATAGGAATTTTGTGGCCACACAAGCCCTTCATCCCAGACCCAATCCATAGTTCGCTTTGGCATCTAACTCCACTCCTTCCTCCCAAGCCAGCACAGTACATATGGGGTTTGACACCCTCATAATTTCTTGAAATTTCCCCAAAGCGTAATTTTCTGAAATGATATGCAAGTGTTAAAGACTGCATTTCTAAAAACGTGAAGCCTCCTGCTCATAGAGCAATTCGGAAACCAAATATACTTGGGTAAGGATCAACCTACCATTCCTTCAACTTTTGAAACCACAATTTCTTCACCCCAAATTCCTCTTTACAACTCCTGAAGCTACTGGTTTCCTATACCTGGTGGCATTGAACCATCTCAAGGTTAGGGCAAAAAATGTGTAAATGCATAGAGAAAAAGCAACTCTCAACTTGTAGGAGAAGCCAAACAAAGACGCACATCAACACCGTTGTGGCACGAGACATGGTAGAGTGCACTATGATGTACTATGGGCTGCTGTTGTTTGCCGTTAGCAACACTTTCTCCATATCGCTTTTTATATCCTACATTTGTGCTCTCTATAGCCTAGTGGGTGCCTTGCACCCATATTGATTGTTTAGTATGCCATTAGCAGTGTCCACCACGAGCACAGAGCAATAGGTGAGAGCAAGCATAAGCAACATATAGAGTAACAGATTATGTGCTTGACCATGAAAGTGTAGATGACCCCCATAACTAGCTAAATGCTGTTGACCACTATTATGATGGAGATGAAGAGAGCTTGTAGGTTGGAGAGGATCTGGACATCCTATGAGGCCGAAGGAGGGCATGGAGAAGGACATGGCTATGCATATGAAGATGGTGCACGTTAGTTTGGTGAGTTGATCTTGAGTGGTTGGCATGGGAAAGGAGAGCTCCAAGAGCAACTTGGTGGCCACGGAGAGCAGAGTGAGCATGGTGGAATTGATGGGGAAGAGTTAGCAGAGTAGTGACTATCCTGAAACCTGCAACAAAAACTCCCCCAGGAACAACACCTGCTTTCTCTTGTGCTTTTCCTTCTCTTTTGTGCTCTCTAACCAAGTTAGTCTCCGTCAAATCCCTCTGCTGGGTCCTTCTGAGTATCAATCGCATCAGGGAGGGATGCCATACCCCCATAAAGGTGTGGCATGTAACGTTCTTCCCTTCTGATGAAATCCCTCTATCCTTTCTGCTTTGATGGACATCCATACCATGTGCCAGGGCTGTACCAACCCTCTCCATTCTTGGCACTTTTTCTCATCCATTTAATTCTTTTGTTATTTTATTGTGTTTATTTTTCTGCTCTTAGACTCCAAGGGATGTGACAGATGTGTCCCACAGATCACAACTAAACCACTAGCCTTGTGACAAAAGAGTTAACATACTACTAATGCCAATAGTTACTATGCTAGTAAGGCAAGAAGTGCATGAAACAGTAGAGCATAACAGCCAAATACAGAAGCCATATAAAAAGAAGATCCTTACAATGGAGCCAAAATGTTACAAGGGAGCCATATATTCATGTTCTGGTCTAGTAGTTGGGGATTGAGCTTGGTTTAACAGCTGCCTCGGTTTGGCTTTGAAAATTAGTTATTTTCTTACTGATGGTTATCTTATGTTTCTAGTTAAAATTCCTGCCCAAAAATGTGCAATCACATTTAGGTTATTTGAATTTTCTCTAATCAAAGGAAATCTGTTAGTGGATTTAAATTAGCAATAGTAAAAATAGCTTATTGGGGAAAATTAGTTATTTTCTCGCTGATGGTTATCATATGTTCCAAGTTAAACCCTTGCCCAATTATTTGAATTTTCTCTAATCAAAAGAAATCTGTTAGTGGATTTAAACTAGCAACAGTAAAAAATAGCTTATTGGGGAAAATATATCTGATATGGGATTTGAAAGTGTCAGATTAACGCTTTATCATTGTCCAGATCTGCATCAAACCAGGGAATCTTGTTAACTTCAGATGATATTTGAAAGAGTGATTAACACTTTGTCATTGACCACATGATGATTTATTCTCCCTTCCAACTTTTACAGAGAATGGCCAGATCTGCATCAAACCAGGGAATTCAGGTTAGGGAAGTTCATATTCCACAGTTAACTGATTGAGTTGGAGCTTGACATAAAATTTCTTCTGGAGAGTGGGATAGAAATTGATTATGTATTTACCAGCACTTGTACAATTACAATCAACTCTTAGTCATCCAGGATAGAATGAGCTTGGTTTGGAATAGAAGATTAGGTGTAATCTGATGAAACTATTAATTACAAATCTAGTACTGCCTATTTATTGAGGTTCACGAGTAAGTTGGGGAGCCATCTGCACTGTTGTTTGAGATCAGAATTGGATTTGTTTGCTTGATCAACACTTGAAAAACAATTACTGTCACACCATTTAAAATTTTAGGGGACGAAGGAAACAAATTGACTAGTAAGGTTGGCTTCCTTCCAATTAATAGGGTATTGTGTCTAGAACCTACAGCATCAGGACAGTTCTGAGTGTGGACTTTTGTCTCACATTCTGTGTTGCTGTCAGGCATCAGGAACAGGGTCAAATCTAAAAGGTTGCCATCATTTGCATTGCTTTTGATTGATGTATGCCTATTTTCTTCAGGCTGTTTCTGTATCACATACTTGTTTCAATCTGTTTTGTCAAGGGTTTTACTTTTGTTCTTACCCATCTTCTTTTTTAATTTCAAGGCTATTATAAGTTTTCTAGTAATTTTAGTGTTTGTTTCTAGTTTGTATAAGCATTTTGCACAAAAACTGTTTGTATAAGATTCTTGCTAATTTAGTCCTAGTAGACCGTGGGGTTGTACTTCCTTTTCCATAATACCAGTCTTTTGGAATTGTGTCGCCAAATTTACTCTCAATATGGACTCCCTGATAATGCTAATGGGCATTTTTACATAAGTCCATTTCTGATCCAGTTAGTCATGAAAATCTCTTTAATCTTTGTTTATATGTGTTTATTTCAATCACAATGGTTTGACTTTGAAACACATTGGCATTCAAGTTTGCTCCACCTTTGCCAATTGCACATGGATAGGTTGAAATTAAATATCTGTTTTAATAGTTTCCTGCATGAAAGAACTCAAAACCCGATGCTTTTTTTGTGGATATAGGTGGCTTGTCATTGCATCACAGTTACTAAATAAAACATACAGACAATGCAGTAGAAGGTGAGGATTGTAATGTTTAGTCCAATACAACTTTGAATAAAAATCATTTTCAGCGTAGTTATGAAGAAGTTTGGAGCAAATGATGGTTACCTGAAGTTTGTTTTATTTGTATTGCAGGTGGAACACATACGTGAGTACACCTTATAGAGAAGGTGGCTGGTCACCAGAAGAGGATGGGATCTTGTTTGACTAAACTTCAAGTAATGAATTGGATTTTATTTACAGTAGTGAATTGCAGTATTTACTCATGGCACCTTGCAAGGAAGATCATTCTTAATGCTATGAAATGCTCATGAAATAAAGCCCCTTTTGTTCAACCATGGTGCCTATAAGTTTAGTATTCAACCAACTTAAAAAATTTAACGAATAGAATTTGTGTGTGGGTCCAAGAGTTCAGGCCTCATTGATACAGGTAGATAAAAAGTTTGGCAATTGATGGACATAGATTGCAAAAGTTGTTCAAGGCAGGTATGCAGTAAATTTCTCAATATCGTACTATTGAAATAGGATATTTTTGTTCTAGGAAGGAATAACAATATATAAATTTACATTAAGAATTTCATGATCGATATTGTAAAATCTCAATTGTTTTGCAGCAAATGTACTATTTCATCTCCGTCCTCATCCATCAAGGTAGTTCTCTAGAACACAAATCTGAATTTTTTTGTGATCTGAGCAAGACTGAAAATGCTGTCAAAAACCGATTCAATGCATTGCATAGAAAGATTAAAAAAGGAAATCGTCCAAAGAGAATGATGAACAGATTAATGTTATTGTTAACAAAAGAGATGCACTTGAAAGCAGTATCAAAACATTGGACTCAACAATTGTGTTAAAAGATGAGTTATAATTTCATGAGGTTGATACAGCATCAACGATTGCGCATGGTGTTATTTTAGCACTGCACCTTCCTGATTTATGTATCTGTGGTGTTTCAGGAATCAATTTGTAAACACTTAAGACAGAATGGCTCTTTAAAGGGAGGAACATGCAGCAAGGAACAATGATACTACAGGAACATTGCAAGGAGATGCATCCATCAAATCAGCAATTCAAGACAGTTAGATTCTATGCTCCAGTCTAGAGTTGCAGTATTGATTTTATCTCATTGGAACATAACCAAATTGAGGAAATCAGGATTTCTTGTAATTCCTTGAGCCTCACACCCATGACATTAGCCAAGTAAACAATTTTTTTCTTTGAGGAACAATATACGAATAACTCTTAAGAACTGAGGTACGACATTAACATGTTGCACTGCAAGCCAACATGCACTCAAGATGTCATAACAAGGATGACACATAAGACATAATAAGGATGATGTGGTGACATTTCATGCCATGCACAACTTCAGACATTATTAAGAATTTAAGACATCACGATTGCTCCAAGCAAGGTGGCACAAGAAAAAGACTTACCTATTGTGGGACAAAACCACCATGTTGAACCTACAAGTGAGTGGGACTACACCACATCGACAATTGGGTCTTAACCCATGATCACATTCTCTCACAAACACAACACAAGGATAGGATACGGAACTATCTACCTGCAATCCACTTCCTAAACACACTTGACAATACTCACCACATCAAGGGAATCTCAAGCAAGAGGTGGAACAACTGGAAGAGATCATGTCTCAACTAGACGGACAACCACCTTTTTTTGCATGCAAGATACTCACCAAGGCAAGATGGGATATTTTCCAACCAATACCTAAACACATGGGACAAACCTTCACAAGAGGTTGCTCCATTAGGAGGTACAAGCCTTACATCAATAGGAACAACAATGGGTCATTTTTGTGCAAGGGCATGCTCTCAATGCAAAAGACGAGATAACTTTCAAATAATAGAAATTTTCAACAAAGCGACATGGGAAGACTCACAAGGCCAAGGGTAACAACTTTCATATACAAAGTTTCCTTGAGAAATTCCCCAAAGTACCTATTGTTTGAAAACATGGACAACTATGGTGTGCTAGAGAATTACATCACATAGAAAGGACACTAGTGTGCCAAAAAAACACTCGTGTGCAAAATACATAGAAAGGTGCCATTGCTCAAGTGGCCCAGATTTATGCTAGACTCCAAAATTTACATTGTAGTCTTGTTTTGCACCACATTACTTTTGCTACATTGTAGTATTTACCAGAGATTGAAGAGATGACCACTAGGTCTCATAGTCAGGGACAATGCCTAAGACTAAAAAAAATAAGACACAACAAAAATGGACTCCAAATTGACCACAAACAACTTGGAAACTGGATACATTAAACATTCACACTTGATTTCCAAAATGCAATCAGATGGACAAGACATGAAGCCTACAAGGGACTCCAAAACGAGTCCAAGGACACATGGGATGAAGGAAAATATTCTCAAAACACCCCACTTATCCTCCTATCATGAGGAGAGCCAAAGCCACATCACCTATGGTGGGCCCTAACACACAACCCAAGACTAGGAAGATAAAAAAACACATATTCTAGTGATATCATAATTGAATGTATTTTAATCACAATATGTTAATTTTAAGCCCAAATCCAAATGTGCTCTAAGTTTATTTCATCAACTTTCCAATAATGGGGAAAATAATATAAAACAATAAGCACATTTGACACCAACATTGATTTGCGGTAAAAACAATACTCCTACTATCAACATTTATGTGGGTGGTTTGTAATACTTCTAATTAGGTGGTCTCAATATAATATTATAATTACTTGAGAAGACTCAAATGTTCTAAATTATATATTTTACAATTTTGATTTAATGAAATAAATAATGAGTATACGAGGCCTTCTTCCATCCTGCATATGATCCCAAACATGAATTCACAAGTCCCAAATGGTGGTTGAGCACCACCCAACCCGTGGAACCTAGAGGTCCACCCCACTGTGTTAGGAGATAGTTGCACAAGACCACAAATACAATCACACCAAACAAGAGAGTATGGGTTACACACATGCAAAACACTTTGCATTTAAAATGGGCATGAACACATGCATCATCAAGGTCTCATTCAAACACACACATGGCTAGATATGATCTCATGTCAAAGAGAAAATCCAATGGCAATAAGGACGGGGGTTCTAGGGTAAGGCATGTAGTCTCATTGCAATAGCACAAGATATGACTACATGGATTGGGTATGCTCATAGTTGCAAGGAAACAATCCCCAATCACCATGTGCTAGCAACTCTAGGAGTAGGATCTGTCTGTTATGCTCATATCAGACCTCTATTAGTGCTCTTGATATGTTGTAGAATTAACATCTTTGTTCATTCCAATTATCCCATTGAGTTTATCTTTCATTGAAATTAATAAATTTCACTTGTTTTATCCTCAAATTAGTTTGGATTTTGGCCATTGTCAAGAGCCACTCCTTTCCTACAACCTATTCCTCTAACCTTAGGTGCATCACACAAAAACACTATTTGGGCATGGCACAAAAGCCAAAGTAGAAAAAATGGGATAGCAAATTGGACATAGTCCTAAAAGATTCCGAATGGAAAAATATTAAGGAAACTTATTTTCTTCCATTCAAATTCATTGTAAATTTAAACTTTTCTATATAATTTTTTCCATGAAAAACCAGAAAATTCCCAAATACTTCATTGTTGAATACTTGAAATTCTAATATTATTAAAACTGAAAATTCCCAAAAACTAAAAATACCCATTTGATTCATACATGCACAATATCATTTTTTTGGTACTCAATTTCTTGAAATTTTTTCTATAGTGATGGCTTAGAATTGGACATTTAAAAAAATTTCAAATCAAATAGTTTTCATTAGAATATATAATGAATTCAACATGAAAGTGAAGCCATATGCTACTACTTAAGTGGACATGTCAAACATGAAATGAAAAAAAATCAACAATTAGGAGGAAATATGAGAAATACATTGAATTTTAAGCACACCAAAATTTTAATTTTCATGCCACAAATTGATTTTTGGAGAAGAAGATTCAAATACAATCCAAGAACACCTTCAATGCCTTCAATTTCCAGGCCAATGCAAGTTCAAACACATCCTCAATCAAGCAATTTTATCCAAATTCCAAATTGAGAGGGAGAGGGTTTTTGAGAGAGCAAGTTTTGAAAATATTATCAAATAATCCCAAAAATGATTTTCTTTTATATTTTCTTTCAACTGCCCTTTTCCGTTTCTATTTTCTTTTCACTTTATCTCAATTTTTCCCATTTCGCATTTTTACCTTTTTATTACCTCTTTCTAAGTTAGCATTGATATAAATTAACTTAATGCCTAAACATTTCTTTAATTCCAAAGTTGATAAATAATTGAATACAACCTATAAAAAAGGAATATTTTAAGGCATTAAAACATTCACATATAATTTTCAAATGCAACTAAATAGCAATACCCCATTTTTCTTTCCACTTTTTTGATTTCCAACATGCATCCAATATTATTAAAATGCAATGATTTATCCATTGAAATATAAACAAATGCATTGAGGGAATAAGTAAACACAACTGTAGTACACATTTACGGTTTAACCACAACACAAGTGGACTCCAAAATCACCACCAATTTGGATCCATATAAACTTAGGGTCTCCCATGGTATATCTCATACTTGATTCGAGTATGATAGGGGTTAGCAAACACATTAGGCCCAATATGACATCTTTTGATATAACCAATGTTTGGGAAATAACCCACCTTGCATACTTAGGTGGGGAAATAACCCTATACCAGCACACTCAATCACACGTGAAGTGAATCTACACTAAATATATATAATAGCCAAAGCAATGCACAATCACTCAATAGAATACAATATCCCATAAATAATGTAATCAACACATCTATAATAGAACATCAATGTACATTATCTAATCATGAAATTAGATTAATTGACAAACATCCAAAAAAAAATGCCAACACATTAATATCAACAACCATCTATAAGCACATATATATGTATCCATCTACATATATGAAGTAAAACATAAGCACTGTGAGATTCAAATGAGAGTGTATCACATGCCTTATGCAATATACAATCAGAATCCGGATGCCAATACAAAATTATGTCGAGAACAGCTCAATGGGAAAAGAATGAAGTATAACAATCATTGGAGCTAAATTCATAGTTACAAAAATAATTTCATGCAAACTCCATTCAAGAGGCTAGTGCAATAAGATTTCTGTATGGACATAACAGCAGTTCCTATTATTCTGTTTGACAGAGTGCTATTTTAATTTTTAACAATAGAAAAAAAAACTATTCAACTTTCATACCGTGTTCTTCTGATGAAACTCATGCATGCTGTGTTTAGATGCAGGTTCCAACCTACAAGGTACCATCCTGAAGAAAAGCCATCCAAGACTTTTGGTTTTAACCCAACAAGCAGAAATTTTAAGGTCACTGGCTCAAAGGTGAAATGCATAAGCATCAAATCAAGAATCTGATTATGAATGGAAGGTAAAGTCAAGTACATCTATAAAGTGTAGGAACATACAACCATTCATATAAATGGGGTTTGCAGAGAAGATTTTCTGATCAAATTGCATGCTAGGCCATTTTGAGTGTTGGAAGAAGAATAGAAATCATGAAGCCTCCAGAAAACAGAAGAGTCTAGTAACTAAACCTGTCTGGAAGTCTCAAGAAATTAAGAAAGTTTCTGATTTTAGATTATTCTAGATCTTGTAAACTAAGGCTATAAATTTGTGACTGCGCATTGGGCAAAGTATCCATGTGTAATATAACGAAAGATAGATTAACTTAAGCTACTCTGTAATGTCTTTATCAGCTTCTTTTCAGCTATATGCTCTATCTTGCTGCTCTTTTTTCTGTTACATCTCGTCCAATCTTCTAACATTTCTAAAGAAAAACAGGACAGCAAAGCATATGGCTGAAAGGAAGCTGATAAATATTACAGAGTAGTTTAAATTAATCTATCTTGCATTGCAAGAAATTATGAATGCTTCAGAATTTCAGGAACATAGGAATTTAGATTATTCTAGATCTTGTAAAATAAAGCTATCAATTTGTGACTGCAATATTCATGTATAATACAATGCAAGAGAGATTAATTTTAGCTGCTGTGTAATATTTAATTAGCTTTCTTTAAGCCATATGCTCTGTTTAGCTGCCCTGTATTTTCTGTTATTACATAGGTTAGAGTTTTTTTGGGGCCTTTTCACATGCCCATGTAAAAGGCTCAGAAAAGAAGGCATCAAAACATAGCATATGGCTGAAAGGAAGCTGATAAAATATTAAAGTAGCTTAAATTAATTTATTTGCATTGTATCCATTGCAATACTTTGTCCAATGGGCAGTCACAAATATAGCTTTAATTTTAAGATCTAAAATAATCTAAAATCTGAAACATTCTTAATTTCTTGAGACTTCCAGACATGCTTAGTTTCTACACTATTTTCTGGAACGGTAAAATATTTTGAAAATTCTGAGGACACGAGCAGAGGGATGGGTATATATATTATTAAAAATGTAAGAGGTGATAAAAGATTAAATACAGGCTATAGAAACTGAGCTACTTTTACATTCCTCATGTTGTAGTAGTACAGCCGGTGTGTATACAAATCATTAATTTTGGAGAGTTTGTTACAGCCGTTAAATAAGTTTGTAATTATTGAAGTAGCCCGCTCCACCATTCCCACAGCTAAGTCTCAGAGATTACCACTGAAGGGTAATATACAGATCTTCTGTACAGTATAAATTCACAACTTTAGATTCTGCCATTGACTATATTATATTATCTTTTATCAATAACTTGATTTGGCGCATTTCCCATGAAACTAATTCTTGCGTATTTGTTTTAATGTCAGAGAAATAAAAAGACGCAGACAAATTTATCCTTTCTAGCTTACTTGGAATCAACCAACGAGATAAACTAGACAGTCTCGTGATACATACAAATCTAAACATGACTTGATTTATAAGAGATCGGGAAATCAATATGTATAACTTTGTTGATTAGTCAAATTTCCTAGTAAAGAATTATACATTGCTGTAATCTGTTATTTTCACGTCTACGCTATCTAAGATGTTACAGATGCCAATATAAGAGTTGACGGACAGTTGAATTTGCTGACTACTGTTACATTTTAGCTGCAACAATGTTTGGGGGGTTGAAGACAGTGGAGGAGGAAAAATATCCCTTCTATAGTGGGAATCGTTGAGCCCATTAAAAGTAAAACCAAATTATAACAGACTAACTCAAAGCTGACATCAAATCGTTATGTTTGGCAGCTAAAATTATATGACAACAAAGAAGTGTGAGTTCGAGAAGCAAGAAAGATTGCATAGAGATCAGCCTTGAATTCGTTTGATAAGAGTGACTGTGCGTGGGGGAATTTTAGGAAGACGGCCTGCCACACCCTTGGCATTCCTAATTGGGGAATGTTCCGCTTGTATAGGGGGCATCCTAACATGCCCTGAATTTTTAAAAAATTAAGCGGGGTGTTTTGAACCCACCCCCCGGCTCCGAGGCGTCTCCTTTTCAGGAAATATATAAAAAAATAATGGGGGTTGCGTCTCTTGGAACAGCTTTTTATGTCTTAAATAAGGATTTTCTAGTTTGTAGAGTCTTCCACCGACATTCTTTTATTAATATTGACTATAGGGAATCCTAAAACCAAGATAAAAGGGACCATAATGTCTACCACCTCCATCTTTCCAATCATGCCTTGTAGCTTCAAAAATATGGCATTTTGCATTCATTTGATAAACATAGTAGGTGTTTGTTCATCATTAGGATAATATTGTAAATTAACAATTTGAGTCTAAATAAGAACTTGAATATAATTAATATCAATCTTTATATGTTTTTATTTTAACATGAAAGATTAGATTGTTTTTAATTTGTAGGGTGTTTTGATTATCACAAAATAGAGTATTGGAAAAATATTGAATAAGATTAAGTTAAAATAATTTTTTTTGAATATAAATTGCTTCCTCATTTTTTTAATTTGTAGGGTGTTTTGATTATCACAAAATAGAGTATTGGAAAAATATTGAATAAGATTAAGTTCAAATAAAAAAATTTGAATATAAATTGCTTCCTCATTCACTTTGTATTTTGCCTCACATTAAGACGAAAATGTAGATGGTAATTTTGTGATATTCAATGGAATGAGAGTTGATTTTTTTTAAAGCAGTCATGGACTATTTTACAATATATAGTGTTATTTGAAGTTTTTTGTGTCTTTGATTTACATATTGATGAAATTATAACTAGAATAATGAGATATTGAATGCATTTCTAGTTCTTTATTCCAAATTCACATCAAAATCTACCTTGAATGTTGAAACCTAGGAAATTTGTAGAATTCTAAAATGTTTATTCACTGGGTTTTCATAATCTCCCTATTCCATGAAACCTAGGGTTTATGTTATTAAATTTAAAGTTCAATTTTACATCCATAATTTTTTTATACAATTTAATCCATAATTAATTTATATTCCTCTATTTACCAAAAACTCTAAATCCTAAAAATCCTAAAAAAGGCATTTAAGAAATTGAACAAACCTACCATAATGCCTAAATTTCAAAAATAATGAAATAATACATTAAAAAATGGAAGAAGCGTAACTGGAGGTGAAGAAAATGTGAGTAGAGGGAGGAGGTGAAAATTGTTGGTGGATGTGGGTCTTTGGGGTGGGTACTCATTGTGAGGTCTTGTCCAAAATTGTTATCATCGTGCTTGCAGTTGGAAAATGAGCTCATAGATCATTTTTTTTAATAAATAGTCTTTTGAAACACATACTCATTATGAAATGCCTACATTTTTATAATGGGTACTCATTTAGGTAGGGGACCTCAAATCATGATGAGTACCAATTTGGAGTGAGTGTGTGTTTAGGCTCAGGGCCTAGTTCCTAATGGGTACTTGTTCATGTCATGTTTCTTTTCAAGCCCGACACTTCCACTAAATGTGGATCCATTAGCCTACACATGTCATTTATGTTGTTTCTTAATCTCCATGCACTATATTGTGATACACAATTTCAATGGAGCTTCCATATCTATCCATGATTAGTATTATTGGGGTTAATACCATCAACTAGGTGAAAATTGAAATTTCCGTCCCACTTTTATAAAAGAAATAATCAACATCAATCCAACATATTAACTTAAATAACTAGAAAGTGACATATGTTTTAAAATTTTAAATAATATAAATTGTTGAAATATAAAAACCAGTGTACTTTAAAGTTATATTTATAAAATAAGAGTAATTTGAATACAATATTTTGTAAATTGGCAGTATAATATAGTTGTTGAAAAAATACTTTAAAATGAGGTCAAATGGGATGCAAATTTTTATATAATATTTTTTACAATTTTAATAAATATATATTTAAGTAAATCTTGAAAGTGTAAAGACACAAGGTGCATAGAAATGAATTCCTACACTAATATTGAAGGGAGTGATGTAGGTAAAAGTATAAATCTACTCCAAAACTATTACATAAAATAGAAAAGCATATTTATAAACAAATAAATAATTATACTGTAAGACAATTCTTTATTCACATGAAAACCATTTTCCAAGAAAACCCTCTCTTCAAAAACTTCGAGAATGTATTATCAAATTTGAAAAATATTATAACATACTTGCAATGTGAATATTTAGAGGATTTTCACCAGCAATTAAACTTTGAATATTCCAAAAACAACTATATACTTGCAAAATCTCATAGTCAAACTATTTCTTCAAGTACTAATTTATAGAAAAATGAACAAGTTGAAAATAGATTTTGGTTTTGTAATGTTGTAGAATTGCACCTAGGGGAAATTCCACATTTTTGCACCTTTCCCTAGCATTTATGACACCTTAGAGCATTAATGAAAAAAATCCCATGGGTTAGAATTTCATGATTCTGACTCCATGCAGACTTGCAGCAGAGCAACAAAAGCTTGGCAATATGTTTCCCAAAAATATAGGCCTTGGACACCTGCGCGGTGCGTGGATGTCTGTGCGACACACTAGCATCCTGGCGGTTTTCAGAGTTTGAAATAGGGAATCTGAAATCTTGACTCTCTCGACACATGTCCTAGTAGTCAAATTTCAGACATAGCAACTCTTTGTCACCCTTACATGCATTAAAAACCCCTTTCTTGCTCTCATTTGGGGTTGGAAGTCATTCATTCAAGCTCTCTTACCACTTTCTCTAGTTTTGAGTTCTCTTCATCTTTGATAGCACCACTCTCACAAGAAAATCCATGTCGAACTGAGGTCCTTCCAATAGCAACAACTCTCAAGCAAGCACTCAACAGTGCATCTGTGTGCTTCAGAGAGGGTCTAGGCCCATGGGTAACACTCTCTCTCTCACTTTCCTTTCCTACTTGTTTATTTAGTATCTTGTGGTGCAAGTTCTACTTCTGAGTGGGTTTTTCTTTCACCACACGCTTTGTGTACTTATTTTTTACTCCTTTCTAACTTGGTTGTCCGTGGAGGTGGGAAAACCAAAATGGGGGTTTGACTGAGGTAGACCCCTATACATCCCCAACCTTTTCTCCTTGTTCTTCTATGTGTAGTTGTAAAGAGGATCTTGGAGTGAATATCTGAACATCCAGTAAAAGCTAAGCTCTCTCCAAGTCCCCTAGTGTTTATTATAGTTTATGGCTTCTTGTTTGTTTATTTTGTCCAATACATCCTAGATCTAAGCTTAGAAGTGAAACCTAGTTTCATCCACTTGAGCTCCATAGCCCTCTATTGCTTAGGATGCCAGCGTGTCTTTTAGAAGAAAATGTGCCGCGCTGGAATCCTAAAACCACTCTACTATCTTGTGGATGAGAGCTCATTCATCTAAGGCTGAAATCTCAAGGTTTCACTCTCTCAGGATCCGAAGCAACTTTCTCTAAAATGCAACTTGGGTATACTTCTCTACATTTTTTATAACTTGCTTATGCTGAGGTGTATAAGGGCAATTTTTTCCTTGGTGATCTCTTGAGAACAAAGAGAGTTGTGTGCAACAAATCCCTCTTGTATCACATTTTGGTGAACCTAACATGAACATGTCGGATCTATTTTCACAATGTTGCATGCTTATGATAATATAATCCCTTTTTTGAAGAAGATTTCAATATGTTGGATGCTCTCAATGACTTCTTAGAAGCGTTATCCCCTATCTATAAATCTTCCAAATGAACTCCCCCTTTGCAACCTAAGGAGTCGGTAAATGTGGTTGTGGTCTATGTGGCTCCTCCGAGCCCTAAGAAGCCCATCATTTACGTGACCCCGGTTGACTCATCCTCTAGGGAGAACTATTATGTCTATGGGATTTCATGTCATAGTGATTCATTGGACATATATTCAAGGTTTGTGAAAGCTACGGACTCCACCTCCTATAATGTTGTTGGGCACACATAATACAAGGAGAAATAAAAAGAACTTGGATCAACAACCTTTTGTTCCTACATCGCAACCCACTCAAGTTTCTACTTCTTTACCACCTTCTCAACCAAGCCTTCCTTCAACACCTAAACCCATGATCAAAGCACCAGGTGATTATGATCTTGTCGAGCAACTTCATGTTACTCTAGCTAAGATATCACTTTGGGACTTGCTTCAAACCCCTTCGGTTAACTAAGAGATGTTTTAGGAATTTTTACAAAAGATTCTCTTGCCTACCTCCATTAGGCCTACGGATGTTAATGCGTTGTTGGCTCATATTCAAGTAGATTTGTCAAATATTATGTTCCACCTGTAAGAACTCCCACCTCTCAATGTGCAGAAGCAAGCAGATCCCTTGATGATTATAATTAATGTTAATAATATTGGTATTAAGTGTATTCTTATTGACACCGGTTTGGCTCTCAACGTTTGTGGTATGGACCTATTACCTAAGATTAAAGTTGATTCATCTTCTTTAGCAGCTTCTTCTCTAGGGGAAAGGACCCAGTTACCGCCTCCCATTGAATTATCGCCACCTCCATGCTCACTTAAGCCCCCAAATTTTTTTCACTTTGATCCATTAAAAAAAATTATTTTATTGAACAACTAATTACAAAAACACCAATAGCTGCTCATTAAGTGCTAAAGTGAATGATTTGAGTGGATTTTAAGTGCTAAAACAACTATAATTGATTGAAATTATAGCAGGCAGATACTGGGACATTAGGTGGCAAAAAATGGACGACACATCTAAAAGGTAACCTTTTGACCTCCGCATGCATATCCAACGCTCCCACACTCGATCGAATTGCTTAGAAGCCAAAACCTTAGTTATAAGCACTTAACTCGTGAGCGAAAAAAACCCATAACTTTTTTTCGATTCGATGTACGGTTTGAATTCTACAGTTGTGCGAAGTTAGCCTTGGTGGATATGGGTCCTCTCCCCTATATATTTGTGGGTTTGATAACGCCGGTTGCTAAGCTCTAGGTACAATAATACTACCTTTGCAACAGGTCTAGTTACCTTACCTACATTGGTTTATGTGATGCCTGGCCCGTTACCAAACAATCTTCTCTCGGGGAGACCCTAGATTCATGTTATGGGTGTTGTAACTTCTACCTTACACCATTCTTTAAAGTTTGTCACAAATAATTAGGTGGTTACAGTTAAAGTAGATCCATAAGTTGTTCACCTTTGTGAGCTAGCGGCTACTGGTCATGTTTTACTTGTATCCACTCTCAAGAATTGTATTCCATCCTTAACCACTAATGCTATGGCATGTTCTTCATTGATACCCTCTATGGAATTTGTTCCTAGAGTGGGTGTCGGTAAAGATGAACCACCTAAAGCAAAGATCCTAAATATCCCCCATCTTCCCCTTCTTCCTCTCAATCAAATGCTTTCCTTGGTGATGATTGGGGCTCCTTGGATTTCTCTGAATTCTTTATTATAAAATACAAGGCGAGCCCCTCTTGCATAGAATTTCCAGGTACTATTGACACAAAGGTGGATGACACTCCCGCTCGGGAAGATAAGTGTGACCCTGTTCATGAGACCACTCCTTCCTCCATTCAGGAGAGTAATCCCACTCTTGCAAAGGAGGTTAACACTTGAAAAACTGGTAAAGAAGTTGGGAGCATTCCCATAGAGACGTTTGACATTCATTGGTGGAATGAAACACTCTACGTAGAGTCGCCATCTCCTGAAATCTTACAAACTTGTTATGGGTTTGGATATGAACTTTCCTCTTGATATGTCTATGGGAAGAAAGGCCTAGGGTGTATTCGATAAGGAGTCCAAGTCCCTATCCAGTTTAAGCAACGACAATGTTATCTAGGTTTGGGACACTCTGAATAGTCTAAGAAAAAATCTTGGTGGAGTGTTAATATGATTTTAGTCGAGCCATTGAGCTTGGTCCATTTTGAGTTAATAGAGGAAAAGGATCCAACCAAGAAGATCCCTTTAGATGTCTTCAAGCTTTGGATGAAGTACTAGAGGAATTCCTAGGTGCCTATTCCCCATTGCCTTCTTTTCATCATAAGAGATGATTCCTGTATCGCCTACATAAACAAGAATACTTTAGAGAATTTGCCTCAAGTATTGATGAAGAAAACCCTTTATCTAACATCGGTAATGATGTTCTAATATCTCATCTAGAAGATCACAGTTCTCTCCTTAAAGGAGATACTACTGAAGTCTCTATGGATCCTAAATCCTTAGAAAAAGTAATCAAGATTGGGAAGTGTCTCTCTTCAGAGGAAGCAAATGAACATTCAGATCTCTTGCATTCTCATCCTGACATTTTCATTTTGGACGTACGAGGATATGCCCAGTATTGATGAGTCTATAGTGGTTCACATATCGTCCTATGTCCCGGTGCCAAGCTGGTTAAGCAAAAAATCTAAAAGGTCAATTCCAGGGTGGCATTGATGGCCAATACTAAGATAGAGAAGCTTCTGAAAGTAGGATTTATCCGTCTGATTGACTACTCCCCTTGGATTTTGAATATAGTCTATGTTAGTAAGCCTGATGGTCATATTCATATATGTATTGATTTTGAGACCTTAATAAGGCTTCTCTTAAGGATGATTTTCCTTTGCCTAATATAGACATGATTGTGGACTTGATCGCAGGCCATGCATTCTTATCTTTTATGGATGGCTTCTCAGGTTACAATCAAATCCATATCAACTCAGAGGATCAATACAAGACAACTTTCACTACCCCTTGGGGTAATTTCTGTTATGTGGTCATTCCCTTTGGGTTAAAGAATGTAGGAGTGACTTACGAATGGGCAATGACCTTGATATTTCATAATTTTATTCATAAGATCTTAGAAGATTATGTTGATGACATCTTCAAGAAATTGATAACCCATCAAGTTCATGTGAAGAACCTTCATCTTATTTTTGAAAGGCTTCAACTCTATAAGATGATACTCAATCCCCATAAGTGCGTTTTTGGTGTGGATGCCGAATATTTTTTGGGGTTCATAGTTTTTCACCATGGAATCGAGGTTGACACAAATAAAATTGATGCCATCATTAACATGCCTCCACCAAGGAATAACACTGAGTTACAAAGTTTACAAGGGAAGATTCAAGCAATTCATAGATTTATATCTCAATTGGCTGATTGTACCCTTCCTTTCACTCATTTATTGAAAAATGATGTTCGCTTCATATGGGATGAAGATTTCTAGAAAGCCTTTGAGTCAATCAAAGCCTATTTGGCCAATCCTCCCGTATTGATGCCAACTATGGAGGATAGACCCTTTTTGCTTTACCTTGTTGCATCACCATATGCCTTGGTAGCTCTGCTAGCTCAATATGATGATGCGGGGAAAGAGAGAGTGATCTACTACATTAGCTGCATTCTAGTCGATTACGAAACTCACTATTCCTACATGGAGAAGCAATGCCTTTCTCTTGTCTTTGCTATGTAGAAGTTGAGACACTACCTTCTCCATGCTGAAACACATGTCATAGTAAAAATAGATCTCTTAAAACATATGTTCTCTAGTGCTGACCTTTCTGGGAGATTAGCATAATGGGTTATGTTGCTTTCTGAGTTTGATATAAAGTTCGTTACTCACAAGTTAATAAAGGGTCAAGCTATTCTCGATCAATTGGTAGACACTCCCTCATCTCGTTCCCTCCCAGGGTTGGACTTATTCCCTGATGAGAACATTTTTACAATTAATTATGACCTTGAATGGAATATGTATTTTGATGGATCAAGGTGTCAGACTAGTTTTGGAGCAGGTGTGGTCTTAATATCCCCCGAAGGTAAACTGGTCCCTCTATCCTTTCGATTAGATTTTCCTTGCACCAATAACATTGTTGAGTATGAAGATCTTATTGTTGGCTTTTGTGCCGCAATTGGACTAAGAACCAAACATCTCCATATACTAGGTGATTCTGAGCTCATTGTGAATTAGATTATGGGGACCTATCAAGCTAAACAAAGTAAGTTGTCTCAGTACCAAGAAATTTCCTTGTCCTTGCTTAATCAGTTCTCCTCTTTCACAATAGACAATATCCCTAGGAGGGAAAATAGACATGTCGATGCCATGGCAAGTGCTGCTTCCTTGGTACCTTCACAAGAGGATATGAAAGAATACCACTTTGGAGTTCATGTCCTTCAAACCTCTGTGGTTTCTGATCAACCTGAATCCGAGTCTTTTGTGCGTTCTCACATATACTCGGGAGAATGGTTTTCTAGTTTCTATAATTATTTAAAGATTGGAAACTTTCCCAATAATATGACAAAAAATTATTCCACTTGTATACGAAAGCTTTTAGCATGTTATGTCATTTTATCTGATGTTCTTTATTGAAAATCCCATAACGGTTTTCTTCTCAGGTGTCTCACTAAAGAGGAAATAGCCCTTGCCCTTAAGGAAGCCCATTCAGGCTCTAGGGCAGACACTTTGGTGGTAGATCCCTGGCTAGAAGAGTGATACACATGGGGTATTATTGGAAAATGATGGAACAAGATTCCTTCAATTTTGTTAAAAAGTTCCTTCAATGTCAACAACACAATCATCTTATTCATGCATTTTATCAAGAGTTACAAAATCAAATCTCTCCTTGGCCATTTGCAAAATGGGGGTTGGATATTATCGGGAAAGCATCACCTCCTTCTTCCAAGCAACATACCCTTATCATCATCACTACAAATTACTTCATGAAATGGGTCGGAACTATTCCACTAAGATCCACAAATGCTGAAGCTATCAATAGCTTTCTTATGAACAATGTGAAGCATTTTTTCCTTAGTCATTTTCATTTTCGGCTTGTATAAGTGTTTTCAGTTTCGGGTGCACTCGCGCTCAAGTAGAATTATTGGAAAGATGCGCCATGCACAACGTGGTGGTTGCATAGCTTTCATCTTTTGTCTTCCTTTCGGGAGAGATTTTGGGACACGTCTTGACTTGTTGGTCATTTTCTTGGGAGCTATATTCACGAGCTTAGAAGTTTCCACCTTGTTGACATGTCACCTCTTCGTCGCGGGTAGTTTGCAACTCCTATGGAGTAATATGATTGGGGAGTTTGGCGGAGCTAGCTAGCCTATTTCTTTTCTTGGTTTTTGGGATGAAAGTTTTGAGTTAGTTCCTCGAGATGATGTGATCGGTCAATTGGACCTTTTTCCAGACTATTGTTTCTAGGATTTGATTGTTTACGAGCCTCTATCTTTGCTAAATATCTAAAAACCATCAATGCGGTAGCTAAGAATTGATGAGCAAAGATCATTGCAACCTAACCAAATATCTACGATCGGATCGTGTGCCATTAACTGTCAACACCTGGTAGTATCATTTTTTTGTGTTGAGGTGGTGTTTTCTTCTTCTGATGACTATATAAGGAGGGCGATGACACAATTGGGGCTTGGATTCCAAGTTACAGTTTCTTTGTTAAGAAAAGTTTCTTTAGTTTTCTTAGGGTTTTAGAATTATTTTCAAAAGAAAATTTGTAGAACTAATTTTCATTGGCATGTTATATCTATTAAGGTTTAAACTATTGCCAGATTGGCATCTGACCTCTATTTCAAAGTTCATTTGATATTTAAAAGCACAAAATATTCAGGAAAAATTGTTGAGACTATGTATATATGGCCTTTTTCAAGCTTTCTTTCTTTATATTATTGTTTTGAATGAAACACTATGTCTTGCAAGCTAAATCTAGATAGTTTAAATAGTTGATTTCCATGTTGTATGCTCGTATGGTAGAGTAGTAGATTAAGAAAACTGGATTAGGTTGTTGGAATTCTTTGATTTTATGAAAGTTGTTGTTTTGTCATGCTATGTTGTATTAGAAGGAAGAGTTCATGTGATTTCTGAGATATTATTATGTTACTCATAAGAGATCTTTATTTTGATTAGACCTTAATGAACACTACCTGCAGAAAGATTTGAAAGTCTACGCTGTGCTTGAAGTTAGCCTTTGTTGTTCATTCTCTTTCCAAAAATGAAGGGTTGTGGCATTTTGTGTCTAATTATATCACTCATAGGAATGATTTGGGTTTGAAATGTTGTAAAATATTTGGCGCATTTCCTTTTATGTGTTATGTTTCCATTTCCTTATCTCCTTATCTCCAAACCCCTAAGAAGAGCCGACTTTCTATAAAAATCTAGGAGGTATTCAGTGAGACACAATTTTCCCCCATTCACTGAATTTCCCATAAGACTATTGGAGAGGTGCAAGCTTTGTTGATCAACAGTTCTTTTTCTGGCATGCTCAGTGGGAAAGAAGTTTTCCAAATGCTTGATTAGAAGTCAAAAATATTTCTTGAATTAGACTAAGGAAGGAAATTGGAAGTTTCATACCTAGAGTCCAAACAAGAGCATCTTTGAAAGGTCACTTCTAGTACTCTCAGTTACCTGCCTCATTACCTAGAAGGAGAAGACTTACAGGCTCTATATCACCTATAAGAAGCAATAGATTAAGAAGTAAGAACCCAGTATCTAAAGCTTTATCTACTCAACCCAGATGCTTAAACTTCTAAATAAGATTACCTATATATCTAATTCATAGGAATATTTTCTCTATGGCTCATGTACCCCCCCTAATCCAAGAAATTAAGTTACATGTGATAGTGGTAGTCTGCTATAACCACCCACACCCCCAAGATGTATGGCCTGTTATACCCGCTAGTGCCCTCAAGGCTATTCAAAGATTCTCTGGAGAAGACTTCAAAACCCCTTCCGAACACCTTCAAGATATATTGGAGGTATGTAGGGTACATAACATATTGTAGAACACTGCGTTGAGGCTGCTAGCTACCTCTTTTAAAGGAAAGGCCCAAGATTGGTATTGATCTTTGGCCTTAGGTTCTATCATCTCCTAGGACCAACTTGGAGGGCACCTGTTCGAACACTTGTTAGAGAAAGGAGACCACTCCTCATTGCTGCAACAATTAATTACCATCAGGAGAGCTTCGTATGAGGCCACAAGCAACTTCAACACCAGATTCCATAAGACTTGGAAAAGGATCCCCGTGACTACTTGACCTTAGACTACCATGGCATTCATGTTCTATCTGAAGGCCTTCAACCCAAATATCATAGTCATGATAACCTCCATGGGATGGGATATCTTTCCCGACACATACGGTGGCGGTGCATGCAAAGAACAATCTAATCGATGATAGAAAACTTCTGCCTCGACCCCTGATGCCATTGTTTGCAGAAATATTTGATGGTCCTCAAGAAGAAGCCACTCTAAGAACTCCCACGACACAACTAAGATTGGTCACCCCACAGTCTATGAACGTGCATCCCACCACTCAATCAAGCCTGTTGGGATTTTTCTCAATGGCGGTAGATATCAGTGACATGAAGAATCTCATGCAGACTTTTGCTAAAAAGTTGGTCATTATCAAACAACAACAAGCAACACCTCCGAAGAAAACCACAGAAGCCTATGATGGAGGGAAGTCTTCTTATCAATAGAATCCATATCAAGGATCCTCTAGAGGAGGAGGTGAACAAATGACATCCACAAACCAGATAGTTCCAGTCACCATGCCATGCAACAATAGCCATATGCCTCGAAATTGGTCAAGGGTAAATATGCAGTAGAGGGTAGCAGAACAAAGAAGTAAGGGCATGCTCTTGAATATGGACAAGTATGAATTATTCAAAATGAAAAACATTCATTTCATAGCACAAATGCAACAGATGTCCCTAGAGTAGGAGCTAGACATTGTGGTCGATCAAGCTCTGTTCTCATGGTTAGAAGAGGAAGAGGTTGTGTTCACAAATGAAACTCTGATGACTGGTGTTCCACAAGTGCAGTCAGATTACAACACAAGATCAAAGAGAAGGATTACAAGAGAGTACGTACAACAAAATTTTCAATGACCACAACTATGTCAATTGTTCCCACAAGAAAAAAAAACTTCATCGCCCATCATCCAGCCTTTTTTGTAGCCTGATAACACACCATTGGAAAAGAAAGAGATGAGCAAAACACCAAGCCCAATCACATCAAAAAATTTTCTTCCAAAAACAAGAGAAATACCATCTTTTAAGCCCAAGGCCCAAACAATTGGGATGCTTAACATGGTGGATCAATTGAAGAAGGTGCCTACCAATGTATCATTGTGGGATGTCATATCAATTCCTGAACAAAAAATGCTACTTCAAGAAGCATTGAAGGAAAAAGAACAAAGCCCACAGGAAGATGCAACTCAGGCATGCAATCAAAGTGGAGACAATAGATTTGTGCTGCCCCCTCAGGCTCTGAAAGCAACAACTTATGCAAACATTATGATGTAGGTAATGCAAAAGAGAAAGAGGCAAGTAGAAAAATCCCCACACCTTTCTTTTTAACACTTATAGTAGGAGATTGTAAATTGTTGCATAATAATATGATTGATTTGAGGGCTAGCACAACTGTTATGCCAAAACAAGTGGGGGATGATTTGAAGCTTAAGTATGAGCCCCTTGAAAAGGGAATCATGCAACTAGACAGGAAGAAGGTTCCAACCATTGGTCGAATAAAAGATCTATCTTTGACCTTTTTCTCCTACCAAAGCCAAACAGTCATGTAGGAAGTAGTAGTGATAGACATTCTCCTGGTCTTCAGAATGTGTCTTTCATGAGATTTCATTACAAAGCTCAGTGGATACTTGGCACTTGACTGTTCCCACCTAGTATTGAAAACCAAGCACGGGGCAAAGATGAAGATCCTATCTGAATCTTTGCATCCCAAACATATTGCAAATGACACAAATATGTGCTTTGGGGCTGCACATACCTCTATGTCTCAACAAGAGAGATACTGTGTAGAAATTCCGAAAGAAAAAGAAGATACAATTGAGTGGAATCCTGAGGAAGAAGTGGTGCTCAACCAATTCATCAGTTTTGATCCATTTGGAAACTTCCATGCTACAGGGCTAGGCACCTATGTAATTCTTGATGGTGATCAATTTTTTTTGAAACTAACGAAGGACCAGGAGAAATCCGATGACCCATCTGATAATCATCCATGGACCCTATATTTTGATGGTTCCAAATGCAAAGTCGGCTCTAGAGCAGGTGTCCGATTAGTGTCTCCAACAGGATTGGAGACCCCCAAGGCCTACCATTTTAAGTTCTCATGCTCCAACAATGATGCCAAATATGAAGCTTTAGTTCACAGGTTGATTCTAGCATAGCAAATAGGTGCAAGGAGGATACAAGCTTTCAAATATTTAGAACTAGTGGTAACCTAGATACATGGACAAGCAACTACAAAGAATACAAGGATGAGATCTTACACACATAGGGTATGGAATCTCATCGAAAGTTTCAAAGCTTTCAACATACAAGTGATTCCCCGATCACAAAATATTATTACTGATCAAATGGTTCCTATTAGTCACCCATTTGAACTAGTTTTTGACCTAACAAATTATAGTGCGGTGCAAATCATTGTCCAACCTCCAATTCTTGACAATGATCAAAATTGGAAAATTTTGGGTGACGATGTTCAAATTGTTTCTTTCATACCAAAGTCAGGGACAACTTTTGACTATTCACCACTGGGGACAGATCTTCTCAAAGATGCAAGGAATTGCAAGCAAATATTTTTTGCAAATTCAAGGGATTATGAAGAACTTGATGTCGGAAGCGATAGAAAACTAAGAGTCAGAAGGGAAGTCCCTTGCAAGGACAAGAGAAGGCTGAAGGATCTATGCTTCAGGTATGATCTTAGAGGGTATGACCAAAGCATAATTCAGAGTACCATTGACTTAGCGGAAGGATCCAAGCCCACCTGATAGAAAAAAAGGTTAGTCAACCTAAAGGTTGAATCCTTGATGGTGCAAGAGCTCACCAAGTGGGTTGAATCAAATATCATATACTTGATCAAACATTCCACCTAGGTGTCAAATCTAATCCTAGTTTGGAAAAGGAATGGTGATATCCGACTTTGCTTCAATTTTTGTGACTTAAAAAGGACTTCACTAAAAGACCATTACCCCTCACCACTAATGGAGTGGATTTTTTAAACTATAACCGGATTAGGGATGTTCTCCTTGTTATATGTTTTCTCAAGATGCAATCAAGTCTATGTGAAGGAATCCAACCAACATGGGACGACATTTACCACTAAGTGGAGAATGTTTGCATATTCATATATGTCATTTGGACTCTCCAATGCTGGTGCAACTTTTCAATGGGTGATGAACATTGCTTTAGAAGGATTGGTCAACAAAATTATCTTCATATATTTGGGCATCCTAATAGTCTTTTCTAGATCAAAAAAATGATCGTTTCGATCATCTAAAAAAAGTTTTCCAGAAATACGAACGATTTGGGATTTCTTTCAATCTAGAAAAATATGTCTTTAGAGTGCCTCAAAGAAAGCTTCTTGGCTTTGTAGTATCAAAGGAGGGATTAGCAATAGATCCCGAAAGGGTCCAAATGACAAAGGGGCTGCGATATTTTCTAGGGAAGATTACTTTTGTCAATAGATTTGTATAAAATTTTGTGAGCATTGCACGAATGATCACCTTGATGCTTAAGGAGAACCTTCCTTTCAAGTGGAATTTTGAGGGAATAACAAATTTTGAGCAACTAAAGACGGCCATCTCCAAAGCCTCGACACTGATTAGCCCAGATTTTTCCAAAGGCTTTGTACTCTACGTGTGTAGTGGATGATATAATATAGCTTTTGTGCTCACTCAGAAGTGTGAGGAAGATAATGAAAATAATCCTATTGCATCCCATTCAAGGACCCTGAAAGGTTTCAAGGTCAGTGTGTGGGAATACATCACATAAATGGAAATTGTCAATTTCCTTGAGGAGCTAGTAGCCAAGCTTGGTCTGCTCGAGATTGTTATATCTGATAATGCCCAGGTTTTTGTGGAATCAGGAATGTTAGATGTTGCTATCAGACATAAAATTTTCTTGAAGGCTTCATCAAATTATTACACACAAGGGAACTAGTTAGTGAAATCAACCAACAAAAACCTAATTAGGTTAACCAGGCATATTGGGTTAGAACAAAAAAAGGATTGACATAAACATCTACAAGCTACTCTGTGGGCAGACCAAATTACTCCCAAGCATATTCTAATGACCTCACCTTGCAAGTTGGTGTATAGAAGAGAGGTAGTGATACCCATTTCCATAGAAATTCTTGCTTCACAACTACTGAAAGCCTTGGAAATTAAAGAAAATGGTGGAATGGAAGTACGATTGGAACAACCCCTCAAACTAGAGGAAGATAGAGAAAAGGCTCATGAAGCCATGATCAATCACCAATAGATAGTCAAGTGATGGTTTGAAAAAATGACTTCTAACCTAGAATTCAAAGAAGGGAGCTTAGTGCTAAAGTATGTTGAATGTACTTTAAAACTAGGGCAAGCCACAAAATTTGAAGCACTGTGGAAAGGACCTTTCTGAATCAGCCCATGCAAAGAAAAGAACATGTACAAAATTGAAGATATGGAGGGAGATGCTTTAGATATACCAATGAATGGTATTTTTCTGAAGATTTTCCATTAAAATGCACAGTTCTTTAAAAAAAATTTAACAGTTATGTACCATATGTAAAAATTTTGTAAATATTTCAAAATTTTGAGAATAGGCCAACCCAAGAAGAACACTAAAGAAACAAAAAGATGTATTTTATTATATTCATTAAGAATTTACAATATAATGCATGACCCAAGGCTCATAATTTAACATGAAGCTCTCTTGAGCAAAACCCCAAAGAAGTAGCAAGTAAAAGAAGCAAAAGGGAGGCAATGGGAAAAAAATAGTAAAGTTAAGCCTCCAGCAATGGGCAAAGGGCTCATTGTCAGGTTATTCCTCTTCTCATTCTTTTGATTTGACGGGTTGCAAACAAGGGCTGAACACAAAACACATGTGGGCCACATAGTGTAGACCTAGGGTCTACTCGCTGTGAATCTGCACTAGGAAGTTGAAGTGCTTCTTCCAGGAGATTCTTGTAACCCACTCTATGTCGTAGTCCTGCAACAAAAAAGTGGCCGCTAGCTGAGAGGAGTAGTGGTGCATCTCAAATTCCATGGTGTAGAAATTAGTGAGGAAGGAAAATTATGGTACATCTATGCCAAAGTCCACATGCCTATGGAGGTTCATAGCACTCAGAATACCAACACCGGGGATGGCCACTCACACTATCTCACCAAGCCCTTCCATTAGTGAAGTGTGAAACATCTTCTGGCATAGTTCAATTATCATAGGCTTGGACACATTTAGGTCCAGTAGCAAGGCCACAAAGTGGAAAAACATGTTGTAGTTGCTTCGAAGTTGGTTCTCATCGATAATGTAGTTTGCGACGACTACCCACTTGAACACTACCATGATGAGGGGGTCAAATTTCTTCACCAGCCACTTGATTCAGTCACTAGTGACCTCTCCCATGAAGCAGTGTTGTAGTCTCCATGGAAGGAGCCAAATAGGGTTACCGAAGCCAACATACATTTTGATAAAGCAACGAATTATGGTGGAAAGGGAATAAGTGGAAGGCCAACTAACTTAAGAGACTATATGTTCGAATGAATGTTGTAAAAGGTGGTGTAGCTATATATAGAAAAGGCAAGCTGAAAAACTCAACCAACGAAATGTCTATTTCTGGCTGGATGACAACAATGTTTTTTAAGATAGAATGAAACAAGGTAGATAAATCATACGGAGGATATGATGGAATGCCTTTAGAAATAAATTTGGGCATTGGGAGTAAATTCTCTCATATGTTGATTGTTGACATGTGTCCTTCACCATCATCAGTGCCAACCAACTTACTAATAAGAAATGACATGGATTAACACATTAAAACCTTGAAAAATTAATGGACATGTCTTTTCAAGAGTACCTTGTATCACCTCAGCACATTTCATATGACGAAAAGCATGATTTTCAATGCAATCAATTTATTTGTAAAAGAGGCAGCGGGGAGAATGTAATAATTCCATTCTTGTAGGGTTCTTGTCATTCCTGAGGGATACAGATCTCATGTTCACACATATTGCCTTGGTGGCAACATTTAATGGACCAACGATAATAGTGTAGTCTTAACTACTTGTACGAGTCAGAGAATTAATTGCACTCAAAAGTAGATTTTCTTTCTAAAGCAAGCAAAAGGCAAGTGGCCGCTATCACTTGAGAAGCTCTATGCAACCTTCTCATATAGTCATGGAAGAAGCATCTACCTTTGGTAGGCAAGCTATAGTTTCAAATAGAAGACCTAGTTACACCAATTTTTTTGGGCAATGCTCATTCGCCAGTACCCCAGAAGTAGAAGAACGACCATTTGAGCACTACAGAAAGATCCAACCTAATGAACACATTGAAAGAGAGGTGGTGCAAGACATCATTGACAATGTTTTCAACCCTCAATTGTCAGCCAACCCTAAAAATCTTAGGGAAGGTGCTTTTCAGAGGATGTTGGAGCATGAACCGTTACAAGGTTTTATGTTTCCACTTTGGAATAGTGGTTTGCCACAGTTTATGCTATCTGCTATGCATCCATTCCCAAAGTTGGTTGATGCATGTGCAAAAAGGTTTAACAAAAATGCAGAGGCCATTGAGAGTCGTGGGGTCAAGATTACCATTTCTGCCAAAGCTATACGAGATATTCTATGTATCCCTACGAGCTGGGGTGTTGAGCTTTTCAACGAAGAGCAGATGGATTCCCTAGGAGAAGACATGTTCTAGAAAACAATTTTTTATGAGGATGAGACATAAGAAAGGCCACAGAGAGGAGATATTCGCTAGCCTCTTTTGTGCAAGAAATTTAAGAAGGATACGTAGTTCGTATTCTCAATGTTGGCTTGGGTTTTTGGCCTCTATGATGATGAAGAGGTTAACCCTTTCCATTTTTCCCTAGGCCATACACTCAAAAGAGAAAAATTTCAGAGGTACTATGATTTTGCTGAGATGATAGCTGGGAACATGAGTGAGGAGTTGAAGAACTACAATGTTGAGTCTAAGTTCGGATATTCTTCTATCCTGGTTCATTTTCTTTTACATCAAAATTTTGAGTGGATGGGGAGGAATGTATCAATGTCTAAGCTAGATGAAAGGGGTTGTATCTAGCCAGTTTCTATATGGACCCCTGTGCTTTCAAGGATAGGAGATTATTATTAGTTTGCAGAATTTTTTTTGAGGCTGGTACTCCAAGATTTGTTGCCTCACCCCATTGGTCGTTTATCTCAAGAGGTTAAACAATGGATAGAGGATCCACCTATCCCATTGTATTATTTCCTGAGAAAAGATTTCACATTTCTTAGATTTCATTATTTTCTTGGGGAGGTTTTTCAACTCCCCAGATTTGTAACAGACAAAGTCTTTCTGTTGGAGGCATGCCGACAAGTAACTATTGTTGATAGGATTTATGGTGCCAGGAGGAACAAAAAAAAGCTTTACAATCTTCCCCTTGTGATTGCTAAGATTCAGGTGATACTGACTAAACAGAAGGCAGAGGACGAGATCACAAATTTATTGGTGGCTTTGGGTTTGGTCCTCACTTATGACAAATGGAATTATAACCTAAATGATATTTTTAGTTTAAGACATGAGTTTAGGGATTATTTCCAAAGGAGGAACCCGGATCAGTAGAGCATAGAGATATACATTGAACTGACTTGCATTCTAGAAGAGTGGCCAAAATGGCTAAGTTTTTATGAGCCACAAGATAGTATCAGAGGAATCTTTCGATGGAAAAATTGCTTAACGTGCAACTGAGGTGTAAGAGATGGTCAGAAAGGAAAAAGGAAGACTTTTGGAGGTTTCGATAGGAGATGAGATGTCTAGGTGCCCCATTCGGTAACTTTCAACTTGATGATGAATTTGAGAATTTATATGATAAGGAGGTTGATTTCGACAACAACAACCCTGAGATGAGCCATGAGGGTATGTGCAGGATCATGATGGGCCAAAAAGTGGCAATATGATGGCTTTTTGTAGGGTATGTGGCTGATGACTTTTTTTTAACCCAAAATTGATGAAATGAAAAGGGTTTTTAGAGGATATTATCAGCTTTCCACCAATATAAATTATGCTTTACTTTGAATTTAATAAATAATTATTATTTATTTTCTATTTGAATTACAACTAAAGTCCTGATTGATAGGCTAATTGAAAAACATCTATAGATTTCAAACAGTATCACATTTTTTCAATCCAAAACATGTGTCACATTCTATGCATCACATACTATAGGATTAAAAAAAAAGAAATGAATTTCATGAAGTTTTGACCAAGTTAAGGTGGTTAGACATATGAGTTTTTTTATTTTTTAAAAGTAGTAATAAAAAAATCATAATTAATTATTTACTTAGAAAAAAATTACAAACAAATATGCATCACATTAGGACATGAGTCCTCTACTTATATATAACATATTATAAAAAAATATTATCATTTTATTGTGGTTAGTGTGGTCAGACAGACACCTACTTCTTATTTTTTCCCCCCTGAAATTTAAGTACTACTACATTGAAATTTCAAATTTTCACCAAATGGATTTAAAAAAAAAAAACCTAGTACTTTAGAAACTACATTCAATTTGGTACAAATTTTATTGTTACATTATTTTGAAATAATATAGTTAACTTATTCAATTTTTTATGTAAAGTTGCCTAATTCTAATTTTTCAATCTTTTTTGCCACTTAAGGGCCTATTTTTTCCATGATGATCCTGCACATACCCATGAAATTGATGAGGAACGAGTTCCACCTTAGGATTCTATACATCGGGAATCTGACATCTAGAGAGACTCGAGGCAAAGGGGTTCACAAGCGCCATCTACCTCTAGTGCTTGAAGTAAAGGGAAAAAGGCTTGATGGTCTCCAAGGGGATCCTCAGCGACTGCTAAGGGTGAAGTTTCAAAGGACTCTACAACTAAAGGATCAAAATGTGCTAGTTCTGGTCATATGAAACAAAAAAGGATCCAAGATCTGGGTGCTCCTGATGTACTGATCCGACAACAAGAAGAAGTCGAGTATGTCTTGAAAAATGTTTCATCCACTATGGCTCAGGTAAGTTTCACTCCCCCTCTTCTTCCTATTTCCACACCTTTGGTCAATCCCTTGCCTCCTCCCATGGAAAGGAATCCTCCAACTTCAACCCCCAAATTGGTAATTCTGAATGTGCCCCCTTCGATTTTCAAAGAAGCTAAATCCATCCCCCATGCTAAAGGAGCGTCATCCAAGGCAACCATTGTTGTGTCATTAATCGCCCTATCAAAGGCCCCTATTAGAATAGCCGAAACCACTGCTTTGCTCGTTACTCCCTGTCCATCAACCTATTTCTATGTTTACCCCTACTGGTTTTTCCCCTACTCAATTTGGCATTCTGCCCTTTTCCATGATTGTTGTGCCCTTAGGACACACACCCCGTTCGGAACGGGGACCCTCTTTTCTTTCACCTCGTCAGGTCTTTTGGGGCTACCTCGTTTTGCGTGCCCAACTTTTTGATGTTCTGCATGGTCGATGTTGCTCCAAGGTTTCATCATAAATCGATCATGCCTTCGCTTTTGGGTTTTCTACTGGCTTCCGGGGAATCGGGGAATCCCTTTGGCATTTTGGCCCTGAACGACCCTGGGACCCTCCAGGCCCGAGCGTCCGGGATTCTCTGTTCGAGCTTCCCCTTTGAAATCACCGTCCTTTGCGGTGTTCGCCGGGCGTCTGCCCGCCCCTCGGGGTCTGCCCTGCTGCCCTCCGTCTAAAATTCATTGCAAGTTTTCAGAGCGGCGCCTGCCCCTTTGGGCCCCGGGCCCCGGAAGTCTGCTTCTGGACTTCTGTCCCAGGCTCATCGTCCGTGACAACGAGCCTCTGGTAGCCTCCTACTCCTCGGGCCCCACCTGGGTTTTCTCTGCCGTGGTTTATTTTTAACCGCCTGCTGTGGGACTTTCCGGGCCCGACCATCCGGAGTTCCGTTCCCGGAACTCCGTGACGGTTCTGCTATCCTCGATGGCAGATTCCTGCTGGCTTCCCGCCCTCCAAATCTCGAGCCGCTCGCCGCCACTGTCGCCTGATCAAACACGAAAATATTACGGTGGCCGTCACCTCACGTCTTCCCAGCCGCCGGGCCCTAGAGTCTCCGCTACCGCCGCCGACCTAAATTCAAATCTCACCAACTTTCTCACGGCCGTATAGGCATTTATTGTAGTCATTTGTGGCGGTTTGGGTATAAATGCCCAACCCACCAAAGTCATTTTCATTATGCAGGATTGGAGCCAATTAAGAAGAGAGCATTTGGAACCCACCGCATTTGACTACATCACGATCTTCACCGTCAACTTCACTCCGTCGACCCCCAGTAGATCCCACATCTCCCCGCTCTGCGTATTCGAGGTAGGCAATTGGTTGCCCTCTCGTACGTCTTTTTTGTGATTTTCAAGGATTTAAATAAATGAACAAATTCTTAGGGAGGAATAAACAGGTAGAAAACCAAATTGCGCTCATTACCCATATCTTGAAAATCTGCCAAACCTATCAAAATTGCCCTTGCCGCCGACTCAAGACTTTTCCGTGGCGCGACTGTTCTTTGCACAGGGCGATTCCTCGACCCGAGTCCGAGCCCTGCCTTCGCCGTCAAACTTCAAACTTCAAACTCTCGCCGAGATAGCAATCCTCCCTGCCGGGCCCGGTACGTCGGGTTTCCCTACTCGGGCTTCTGTTTAAACTTCGCCACGCTTGAACTGCGAACCTGCTCCTGCCTTCTAGCTTTCGGGCCTCAGAATGTCCGTCGCTGTCCAAACTTGAAAATTGAGCAGGTGTCCTTTTGTCGTGTCAGGCTTCGGACCCCGGGGTTCTGTCCCCGGAGTTTCACCTTATTGTCGCCGTCTCCAACGAAATTCTTCCCCAGGCTTCCTGCACCCCGAGCTCCGCCCTGGCTCTCACTGTTGGTCTTTGGCGATACGAAATTGTCACTTCATTAACGCCTTCGGGCCCCAGATGTCGGGCCTTCGTGCCTCCTTTGCCACCATTCCCCACGGCGGGGTCTTTTGGCGAAAACTTTGATGTTGCCTGACCCCCGGACTCTGACCTTTTCACCGCCGCTCACTGGTTGTTTCCCGTCTATGGCTGCCGCATCCCCGAAGTCCGGCTCCGGGACTTCCATTCGCGGAAGGCCATCGCACTCTTGATGTAGGAGTCCTTGCTCCATCCGCCCGGGTGCCGGGCCCTGAACTCCCCTCTGCCATGTGCTCCTGCTGAAACTCCTCGCGGTCGCCGGTGCACCGAGCCCCGTGTCCTGAAATTCTGGTCCTCACCCGCTGTGCCTTCCGCTTTCTGAGCGTCGGTTGCCAGACTTCCATCTTCGGGAGTCTGTCACTCACCCGCTGTTGCTAATGGCCAAGGCCCTCCGGTGCTCTGACTTTCGGGCCCTGGTATACCAATTTTAGCTGAACTTGAAAGATAAACTTATGCCCACTGGCTCCCTAGCCGCCGGGCCCCGCCTAGCCAAATGCCACCAAACCTAAATGATGCACACGTTGGCCAACTTTTTGTCCTCTGGGCCCCGGTCCTCGAACTTCCTCTGACGGATTTCCGCCCACTGTCTGCCGTCACCAGCGGTCGTCTGTCAACAGCTTCCTGGCTTGAAACCTCCGGGTCCTCCTAGATCCATCCAAACGCTCCTAAAATCAGAATACAGCTTCGACCCACGTCCCAAATTGTACTCTTCTCCATCATGGGCCTCCTAAAACATTAAAATTTTTCCAAAAAGGTTCTTCGAGAGCTTTCAACTGTGTTTTCCCTTCCAAACAACATTCCTACTAGGGAAGTCCGGCCCTTCAGGCCCGGATTGTCTAAATGTCCTCAAACGAGGATCGATAACATCTAGAGATAAGATTTATGATATACTTGATTGATTATTTAGATGTTGTTTTCAAAATATGGACTAACATGAATGCTTTTGATGTTTTATTGCGCTGACTTTTCCCTTTCTTGCAGAATATATGGAATCGGCTACAAGAACTTTAGGGGCCTCCGCCAAAAAGGATAAGGGCAAAAAGTCAGGAAGGACCCCTCGGGGAAAGGAAGACAAAGACCAAATGAAGTACCTGTTCCAGGGTGAGCTGCTCCACTCAAAGGTCACAACCGACTGGAAGGAGATTTCAAATACCAATATTAGCCAAGTGAATATTGATGAATTCACTCAAAGGGTCTGAGTCAACTCGACCACAAAGAACGCCAGATTAATACGATAGAGTGGAATTGTGAAGGCTGCTGGTTTCCCTCCCTCACTCGTGGCGCCCGAATTAGTGATGGCTTGTCGAGAAGCCCATCAAACAGACACCAGAACAATTATGGACAAGGAAGGGAACATCCTTACAGACATGTCACCAAAAGGGATCACCAAGACATTCCACATCCCCATGTTCCAACAGATGGAGGTCCCCACACTAGAAAAATGCCAAGCGGCATGGGATGCCAATCCGGGAGC
This sequence comes from Sequoia sempervirens, assembly GCA_007258455.2. Classification (NCBI taxonomy): domain Eukaryota; kingdom Viridiplantae; phylum Streptophyta; class Pinopsida; order Cupressales; family Cupressaceae; genus Sequoia; species Sequoia sempervirens. The sequence continues at coordinate 700,749,078 of VDFB02281492.1, read as the reverse complement.
ATGCAAGAAGTCAATCAACCTCTATTGGCTTAAGGAAAAAGCGGGGCAGTGCTGCGAAGGTTCCCTAGGAACTCTTCCACAGTGATTTCCACGAGAATTACCACAACTTGGTAACCTTGTTGAGCAGGGTCAGAGGTCTCCCAACAGCTGCCTACTTCCAAGAGTGGATGGCGTACTATATTGAGCAGATTCTGTGAGGAAATGAGGATGTTACAACAAAGGTCTCATTCTACTGGAGAGGCATCATTAGCGACTGCTTCCATGAGCAGTTCATCAATGTGAAAAAGACTTCCAAATTTTACATGACCTCCTACCTCGTCTACTCCCTGGTGGATCATAGACAATACAACGCCCTATTTGTAGCACCCGATCAAGGGCAAAAATGAGGGCTTAAGGCCTATGACAAATACCCGCAGCTCCAATACCATAATTTCAAGGAGTACTGCAGGGTCAATGACGCCTTCATAGGCCGCATCATCAGATTGATCACTAGGGACTTCGAGATGAGGGTCTCCCACAACGCCCAGTGCTCCTAAAGCAATACGCCTTCCTGTTCATCCAATTTCCCAAGTTTACATACATCAGGGCCCAGGGTGTCACCGAAAGGCCAAATAGATTGTCTGGCTACCCCAATGATAGGATCATCCTCCTAGAGCTTTCTCGGCAGCTCCAACATCTCCAAGCAATCTTCATCAACAAACATATAGTGGGAATCTTCTATCCCATGACCCTCGGCCAGGGCATGTACCGAATACAAACATCCTAATGTGCCAGTAATTATGAGAAGGAGCTCAAGGATTACCATTTTGACTGGTACACTGCTCGCCTATGGATGGACCCACATGGAAACATCAGGAAGGCCCTAGGACCGACATATGCCCACCAATACCACATTGAAGATTTCTGGGCTGACTGCCAGGACGATAAGGAGGTACGCGCAAGGCACTACATGCGCATGGTGATGCTGTTCCTGAGAAGAGTGCAGCCGTTCCCAGTACCGGACCAGGTTGAGGAGCACGAGTCCACTATTATGCACCCAAGGTACCCTGTGGTTGCCAACCTCGCAATACCCTCCATTGATTGGGATAAACAAGAGGTCGATGACCTGGACACCATCACCCAGCCAATCATAACTCACACCAGGGAGTGGATCGACAGACAAGTGGCACATCTGAAATGACAGGGGGTATTCCTAACCTATGAAGGGCTCAAGAGCGAGCCAAGTACCTCAGAGGATGTTGCCGCCACCACATCAACTAGTGAGACCTCCAAGTCTCCTCCAGTGACTAGGTCCCAAAAAAGAAAGGGAACAGAGACTGAACAGTCTGCAGATCCCAAGGAGTAAGCAAAGAAAAAAATGAGAGGCTCATCTCCCAAAAGGCTCAAGTAGATAGTGGCTACGACATAATTGCAGCCCCCCTTGCCTCTTCGTGCCCCTCCTATGGCACTGCCCACCTCTCTTGCTGCGGTTGCCACTTCCCCGCCGGTGGTGGACATTTATGTCCATCTTGCTCCCTCACCCCCAGCCAAGTCAATAATTAACGTTGACTCCTCTTCTGGCATGACCACTCCTCCTTCCTCTTCTGCTGCCATGTCGCCAATAACCTCACTCCCTCTGACAACAATAACGTCACCTGCTCCCCTTGCCACTATGCCCAAGGCTCTTACAAGGCACATGCAAAACCTTCCCCCTGAGCTCTCATAAATCTTAATGGATCCAGCTCTCCAGGCGGCCCTCTCCCAAGCCCTCGTGACTGCTCAGCCTTCACAACTGCCAACCGGGCCACTAGCTATGGAAGCCACAATGCAAATTTTGGAGGAGTTGGAGGAGCAAGAATAGGAAGCGTCGAAGTCTGTCAAGAAGGAGGCTGACAAATATCATGAGGACCCCGAGTACGAGCACTGAACTATTGATAGGGTGGTCTATGAGGAAGAGGGGATAGGATCTTCCAAGAGTGGAGAGGAGGAGGGTGGCTCAGGTGCTAAGGAAATCATCCAGAAATTTGATGAGGACCTTGAGGAGGAGTTGGCGCAGCAACTAAAGGATGTTAGGGAGGGGGCAGAAGAGTCACCACAAGATAAAGAAGGGAAGCCGCTAGAAGAGTAGCCAATAAAAGATTTGACGAAAGCTGAAACCTATGTTACCAAGAGCCCTGAGGCTGAGGCCATTGAAGAGAAGAAGGAAGAAGAGGTAGCGAAAAAAGAAAGTCCCATTCGGCAACCATCAGTCGGGCTACCTGTCAAGCGCCTTATATTCGTTCACGACTCTGATGAAGAAGAGGATGCTGCCCAAAAGAAAGGAGAACCCCAAAAGGAGAAAGAGGCAGAGGTATTGCTTTTAACTAAGAAGGGTGAGGGCTACTGTGATTCACTCAAGGATAAGTCCGCCATGCCTGAATGGTTGGAAAGGCAACTAGAGAAGACGACCCTTGTGCTGAAGGACCTAAGGGTGAGATTGGAGGCCATCTTGGCTCGATCCTAGATCATGACCAAGAAGGAGAAGAAGCCCAAGGTCTGATCCAAGATAACCATGGATGCTTCTGGTTCCCGAGCGGCACAAATTGCAATGCCAACTGTTGGCCAGGCGGGGGTGAGCTAACACATCTCCACGATTGACTTGGGGACAGCGACTAGAGAGAAAATGGTCGAGCACCTGGAGGATTCGGTGGCCACGGTGGTGCACCTGATAAAAGAGGACAAGGTCGCCAAGGATGAACTCAAAGCGCAGGTTGCTGCCCTAATAGACTTCATACAACAATGGTCCTCAGTGGACGACCTACCCACCACCTCCGTAGCCACACTGCAGTTGCTCTCCAAAGAACACATCGACAAGATGGAGAGAAGGAAGAACTTTGAGAAAACCACTGAGGATTGGTTCCAGCAGGTCACGTACGTCAGAAACATGGGAATCAGCAGGGCTATGTGGACAACCAACAAGTTCTTGGACCTGATCCAATCCTTGGAGAGCACAAAGAGGCTTTGTACCAATTTTCTAGAAATTTACAACTCCACCTTCCCAATAATTGAGGCTATCCTTCAAATGCCTGAGGCCACGTGGGAGGAGAAGCTAGAACTAAAAAGGGAAGATCACTGGCTGGTGGATGTGTGGCGTAGAGACCTCGATAACCGAAAGGAGAGGTTGGAGAAAATCCTGAACAGAGTGGATCCAGATATTGAGTGGATCAAAGAAATTCGGGCTGAATGCGCCGAATACCTTAAGCTGATGACGGGCTATATATGCCCACGATGCAAATGGATCCAGAGAAGATCAGGCCATACTTCTGGGAGAAGATGAAGGGCGACAGCTAGAAAAATCACAACGAAGTTCCTGAGTTTTGCTGCCCGCGCCTTCGACCGATCAGATCTATTCAGAGATCAAGGCTTAAAGTATGACGAAGATTGGAAAAGGCTGGAAGAGAACACCAGGGAGTGGAGATACCAGACGTTGCGATGTGAAATCCTTGAAATCGATAAGCTCCAAGCCGTCATCCTCAAGTACATAGAACACGCAGCTTCCGAGGAGCGAGAGGACAGCCCAGCCAAAGAAGAAGACCTCCTTGAAGAGTAGCTATAGCAAAGGAAACAACAATCAGCTACAAGACGAAAGAGCTATAGTGTCATCCAGAAGAGGATAAAATAGGGAAGAGATAGAAATGTAATTTTAAATTCAAATCTATTTGGGGGTAGGTGAAACCTGATTTTGTAATGAATCTTGGCCATTCATTTAGCTTTTTGGAAACTATAAATAGGGCACTCCTCTCATTTGCAAAAGTGAGAGTTGAGTTGTTGTAAAGACATGCTGCTGAAATTTATAAGAAAAGACATTGAGTTGGTGTATTTCCTTGGTTTATCTCATGTTATTTGATTCATTCTCCAATTTCACATGTTTAAGTTAGATCTTATGGCTATTTAGTTAGCTTTTTACTTTCTTTGGATAAATCTTAGGAATGTTGTTGGGTGATTGTGAAAATTCCTACCTTATTGATGATCCCTTAGTCCATACCTTTTGCTATTTGCTGAAGGTAGATAGCTATGCAAAGTTAGCCTGGACTGGATTCTAAAGCTGCTCCAAACATTTATCTTTGATCCATGCATATATGTGGTGGATGAAGGATGAAATATCTACAGCCCTTAGAAGATGGCACAATTTCCATGATACTGTGAAATCCCTGGTTAAGTGGGATATTGTTTTAAAGAATTGTCCATTGCAGGAACTCCATTGTCACTATTCATAGCAAGCTTCAGACTTAGGAACTTTTCCTCTCCTTTTCCCTTTTCCTTTTTTTTTTTTAGTAACTGACCTATGCTAAGGTTCATTGCACATTGTAAAGCCAAATCCAACCACTAAATAGAGTTCAAGATTGTTGTTTGAACCTACAACCAATTCATAATAGGTTTTATCCCAAGAACTCCATTTCCAGATCCAACTTCCATGCTTTGTATCCACACTTTGTATTTTCTGTAAGACTGCCTTGTGATTCCAACAAATCACATCAAACTACTGAGGTATCTAAGAACTGTCATGACCTGACATCTAAGAGACCTTGGGATAGTGTTCTGCAATTTGATTGTGGGAGATTGTCTTTCAAGAGAGGTAGTGCACCTATGTAATATCTGTGTTGAGAAGTGCATACAAACACCATCAACAGAACTGGTGCTAGGAGGGCCATGGTGAAGATACTAAGTTAAAGGATAAAGTGAAGCTAGATCAAATTGGATCATTCTCCCCATAAAGGTTTCAAAAAGTTCTATGGTCAACGCCAAACAAAGGGGAATTCGAAGAATTGTAGCCTCCCATGAGGAAAAAACAAGCACAAGGAAGTTGCGCCGCCTCTTCCTCTTCCTCCATTTAATCTGCCCCCATTTCACCGTCACCTTCATTTGGCTGGCCTTCATCTTCCACCCAACCATCTCAAACAACATTTACACCTTCTATCTCCGGCAACCAGGGGATTGCTCCTCTCCCGGCCCTTCCGGCCCAAGGCACAGTCCAGATAGCCATAGCTCAAGTGCAGCCCCATATTGCTGTTGTATTACAAATACAGCCCCAAATACCCATTTTCAAACAGCAAACGCTGCATCCGCCTCCCCCCATGGTTTGGTTAGCGCATAACCCTTTGCCGATACATTTTGCTGTCTACAATGATATGCCCAAGAATCCAGAGGGCTTTTGTTCGAAGTTCCATCTGCGTGATATGCAAAGGACAGCTGAGGAGCATATCAAAATATTTGAGACAGTGATCACCGAAATGCAGGTCAACCACGAAGACGTCACATGTCTTTTTCTGCACTCCTTGGGAGAAGAGGCCTTCTATTGGTATATCAACCTGCCGAGGGGGTCCATCACCTCATGGAACTTGATGAAGAATGCCTTCCTACAGAAATAGAAGATCCCCGTTAACCCTTCAAAGCTTTACCAACAATTCATGTCCGTCAGGAGGGAGGTCAACGAACCTATCGACTCCTTTAATGACCGCTTCCATTGGGCTCACACGAGGCTTCAGGATCCGTACCTCCATGATGATGCAGTGGCCCTCCCAGTCTACTATGCAGTGCTGGACAACCTCATGTCGGCCTTGGTGAAAAAGATGCACCCACCGCTTGCTACCTTATTGGCCACCTATGCAGAAGTTGTTGTCGCTAGTACGGATTTGGGGCAAAATATCTCTAGCCTGCTGCCTTCTTTGGGGCCGGTTGCCCACCCAATGTAGATTCAGAGGCTCAATCAGGCATTTGCTCAGCAAACCCCTCTTATGAACCAGGTACCCAATTGCCTATGGTGTCACATCCGAGGCAACCATTGAATTATGCACCTCCCGCGTCTTCCTATTTGCAGCCCCAGCAGCAGTACAACTATTCCCAGATTGCTCCGCAATAGTAGGTGTATTCCCAACAGCCCCAGGCGCTGTTGTACCTGTCGAGACCAGACTTTCCTCCAGCCTATCAAAATCAGCCAGCAACCCCACCTGCTTTTCTCCAAAACCCGGCGCCATCGCCTAGAGGCGTGACTAAGAAAGATAAGCTGGAGGAGCTGACTGAGATGATCAAGAAAATGTCCACAGAGATGATGCACCTAAAAAACCAGAATAATCAGTTGTAGGCCTCCCAGTGTAATTTCCAAGCCAATCTCAATCGAGATAGCTGAGACAATAGGGATAGTAGAGATAATCATGAAGTAGGCACTTCCTCTAGGCAGAATTATGAGAGGGGGCAAAACGCCAATGAAAATGCAGAAAGAAGACCTTCTTAGAGGAAAAATCACACGTGAAACACTAGGCCCAACAATGGTGGTGTCCCCACGCCTTTCGATCAACTGAAAAACAACGACAAAACATCTAGTGGTGTGTATTTGGCCGAAGCAGCCTTATCCAGATGGTGTCAGCTTCACAAAACCAATAGACATTCCAAGCTAGATTTTTCAAGTTCCAAACCACTACTGAAATCTTCCAGGTGGAGGTACAAAACGCGGTCGACAATGCTAGCTATAGGGACATTGTCCCATCAGAGCCCTACGATTCCTCCTGTCTAGTGGTCAATCAAGCGCCGTTTCTGCGAGGTGACCACAACGAGCCTGAAGTCAAGCCTACTCCTATTGAGGATGAAGAAGTGCAAAAGATAAGTAACGAACAAACCTTAAGCCAGCTCTTTGATTCAGTAGATAATGGTCTGGTAGATGAAGAAGAACCATTTGTAGATGAGGTCCACATGTTCCATCAACAGTCAAGTCCTTACTTTCTTAGGAATAGACAAGCAGGCGAACCCTTTACAACCTCTATCCCACCAAACAATTTTGCCACTCTGCCTGACCCAAATGCCAGTAACAACCCTGGGCTTCCTCATATACCTGCCCAATACCTCAACAAGAACCAGTCTCAAAACTAGTCACAAAATCAGCCTCAAGGCCAGCCTCAAAATTCGTCTAGTCAAACAAAGGTCCAAACCCCTAGTTCTGCTATAGGCCAAGCTTTTAGCTCCGAAATTGAGCAGATGGGCGAATATGTGGCAGAAGAGTTCAAGAAGGTAAAAATCAGCTTATCTGCCTTCAAATTACTCAAAGTTCCTGCCGTAAGGCACACCTTCTTTAGCATCCTTAATGGGACTTCATCTTCTAATATGACACAAGAAACCCCAGCTAAGAGAGTAACCTTTGAAGAGCCTAGGAAAGAACTGATGATACAGGACAATACTGGAAGAAGGAATGATATTCCCGTAAATCAGTCAACATATAAGCAAACTAAAAAGGAGCCAGAAAGGGCTGGTAGGCAGCTTTCCAAGGACCAGTTGTTTAAGAAGACCAGGGATATGGATAATGAAAGGAATAAAGGTCAAATAGCTCATATGGACACGCCTATGGGCATCCTCTAGGGAAGACCAGAAACTCCCCCTTTCTTGACCACCATTAGAATATTTGGGAAGAACTTGCATAACTGCCTACTCAAATTAGGAGCGTCTGCCAATGTCATGCCTTTGGCCATCTAAAAAGCTCTTGGTATCACTCCCACGCCATCAAAGAGAAAGGTGACCCAATTGGACAAAATAGAGATCAATATCATGGGTGAAATAAACCGTATCCCAATGAAGATTTCCATAGACCCACGGATACAACAGGTCGTTGACATTCAAGTGGCTGATATTCTTGATGCATATGGAATCATCTGGGGAAGGGAGTTCACCAAGGCGCTGAATGGATACACCGCCACAGACCTTTCTCACATGTGGCTGCCATGGAAGGGGCTGCCAAATCAGATCCGTATCGACCGTGAACCCCATATGAAGTACATGATCACGGAATACAATAATCTCAGCGATGTATTGTTTGCTGAGACCAATTTAGGGAATTATCGCCCTTTTGCCTACCAAAATGAGATCGGGCTTCAGGAAGAACATTCAGATGAAGTATTGTTGGTGTTGTGTAGTCCTTCGATTGATTCTACTCAAATACCCCCAGAAATAGAAACATTGGTAGAAGCTGATGATGAGCCTGATAAGGATGAAAACTGGGGATTACTCAATGGCTTCTAGGAATTCATGAAAAAGTGCGCAAAGGATCAGCTCAGCCTAGGAGCCTGAATGAATTTCCAGGACCTCTTATTGCCAAACTAGTGCAGGGTTCACAATGCTGCACACTCTGAATTTGATTGTTGCTTGTGCTAGGCAACAGTGGCGTAGGTTAGAAAAATAGCTGCTCCTTAGATGGAAATGCCAAAGGAGGCACTACAAGAATTTCCTGTTGATCATAGCCTCAAATCAAAGAATTCCTCTGAGATCACTCGGCCTGTCGTCTAGCCGAAAGGGGGCAGAAGCTCAATTGGATATGAAGATAAGGAATCATCTGCATGCTGGACGCTCCGATTTGATGGATCCAAGTTTAGACAAGGAGCTGGAGCTGGGTTCGAACTCATCAGCCCAATAGGTAAAATATTTCTAGCTGCCCACCGATTACAGTTTTATTGCACCAATAACATAGCAGAATATGAGGCCTTAGTCCTTGGCCTTCTCATGGCTTTGGAGAAAAATATGAAAATGCTGCAAGTTTTCAAGGATTCCGCGCTTGTAGTTAAACAAGTCAGGAAGTTGTATTCCTGTCATGATAGGAGACTCACAAACTATAGGCACAGGGTCTGGGATCTCTTGGAGGGCTTAGATGCATTCAACATACAATTGATCCCTCATGCTCAGAATCACACAACTGATGCATTGGCTCAAGTAGGTAGCATTCTACAACCCCTCTCTTTATTTGGGCTCAAGAAATTCATTGTTGAGCTAACATCCATGCCATCAGTCCCAGATAATGTTACCCATTTACAAGTCTTCAATGACGACAAGCATATCCTCTAGTTCATCACAAGTTCTGATGTCTTCGTAGCTCAAATAATCGATGAGGCTAATCCATAGGAGGCTGAATTGGACATAGAGGGGGTCATCAACCTCAAAACCAATACGATCCCTAGAGGAATGGTTCAGCTAGAACATGTATTTGATTTGGATCAGATCAGAGGTCAAGATCAGAAAAAAAAAAGGAGGCTATAAGCAACTAGTGCGATACACACAACCTTGGGATAGCCGAGGAGATCAAGAATATTTTTATCAGCAAGGTGTGTACACTAGAGGAAAGAAGAGGAATCTGGGTGCATTGTAAAGATACCATGACGTGGTGGCATGGAGCTACGAAGATTTAAAAACTTATGACACTTCTGTCATTACACACACTATCCCTCTCAAGACAGAAGTGAGGCTGTTCCGCCAGCGACAGCGCCCTATCAATGCCTTGCTGGAACCTGTCATTTATAAGGAAGTGCAAAAGCTGCTCTCAGCAAGAATCATTTTTCCAGTCAGGCATTCCACTTGGGTGGCCAACTTGGTCCCGGTCCGAAAAAAGAATGGGGAGATTAGATTATGTGTGGATTTTTGCAATCTGAACCGCGCATCAGAGAAAGACAACTATCCGGTGCCTTCGCTGGATGAGGTGCTGCAAATCGTCAACGGCTCCCAGATGATGTCGTTCCTCGACGGATACTCTAGCTATAACCAGGTAATGGTACAATACGAGGATCGCCATAAGACGACGTTCACCACTAAGTGGGGCACATTCACATACATAAGAATGCCTTTCGGGCTCATCAATGTCGGTGACACTTTTCAATGCGCCATGGATATCGCCTTCAAGGACCTAATTGGCAAGTGAATAATCATCTACATGGATAATTTGACTGTATTTTATAAGAGGTGGGGTGATCACGTCTCTGACTTATGCAAGGTATTTCAGAGATGCAGAGAGTTCAGGGTTTCCCTCAACCCCAAGAAGTGCATTTTCAGAGTGACTGAAGGTAGATTGCTCGGACACATCATTTCGGAGCAAGGAATCTCCATTGATCCTGAACACATTGAGTCCTTACTCAAAATTCAGCCCCCAGGTAGCAAGAAGGAATTAAAATCTTTCTTTGGAAAGATTAATTTTTTCTGGAAATTCATCACAGGTTTCGTATAAATTGTCAAACCTCTCAATGCCATGCTCAAACGGGACGCCAAAGTTAAATGGACACTTGACACCAAACAATCCTTCGAAGAAATCAAATAGGCTATCGCTGAGGCGCCTGTGTTAGTTAGCCTGGATTATCTGAAGCTATTCTACATCTACTTATTTGCTTCAAAGCATTCTTGTGCTAGCATGTTGACCCAGAAGGACAACGAAGGAAATGAGCATCCGATCACCTTCATGAGTGCTCCCCTCAAAGATGTCGAATTGCATTACCACAACATTGAAAAGTAGGCGTACGCTCTCGTCAAAGGGGTGAAGAAATTTAGACACTACATTCTACGCAACAAGGTGTTCGCCATTGTCCCCGACCCAGCAGTTAAGACACTACTCATACAAAATGAATTGGGCGAACGAAGAGCTAAATGAGTCACCCTGCTCCAAGAGTATGATATGGAGATCCAACTGATGAAACTAGTACGAGGGCAGGCACTCACCCACACAATTGCCGAAACAGTAGCAGAAGCTGGACCTGAACTCATAGTGCAGCAGTACCAGCTTGAAGATGTCTCCTCGGGAGAATGGTACCAAGATGTCGTCTACTATTTGCTGAACCATAAGTGCCCGCCGCACCTACAAGGAGTCCAAAAGTGGGCCCTGAGATTGAAAAGTAATGGCTACATGCTGCAGGGTTCCATTCTCTACAAGAAGAATCATGAAGGCATTTATCTGAGGTGCCTTGGCAAGGAAGAAGCAGAACACGTCTTGAAGGAGTTTCACAATAAATTTGGCACGGGCCAGGGTTCTAGTTCTTCTATAGCACATCAAATATTGAGAGCAGGGTATTATTGGCCAACCGTCTTCAAGGATGCCCATTGCCATGTTCGTTCATGTCACACATGCCAGACCGCTGCCACCAGGGAGAGGAATGTTGCTGTCCCACTACAGCCTGTGCTGGAGGTAAGGCCTTTTGCACAATGGGGTCTCGACTTCATCGGTCTGGTAAGCCCTCCATCATCTGCGGGACAGAGGTACATTCTTACCGCTACTGATTATTGTACTAGATGGACGAAAGCAATAATATGTAAGCAATGCACAACTGACGTAGTTACTAATTTTTTGGAAAGTTCCATTTTAAATCACTTTGGTTGTCCGTATGCTTTGGTATGTGATAATGGACTTGCATTTGCTTCATTAAAATTTGCTAGTTGGGCGTTTGACTATGGAATAGCCCTTAAATTCTCATCCAATTACTACCCTCAGGGTAACGGCCTTGCCAAGTCCACAAATAAAAATCTGATTACTATGATCAAGAAATTGCTAGACAGGAATCCCAAGGACTGGCATACCCAGCTCCGTTTTTCCCTTTGGGCTGATCGCACTCGCCACAAGGCTGCCCTTGACGATTCTCCATTCCACCTTGTCTATGGCCTAGAGCCCATATTTCCCATCCATCTGAAGATTCCTACTCTTCAATTCATCAACATTTTTTATGAGGGAGGAGATCGTAGGGAAGCTCAACTAACTGAGCTCTTACATTTAGAGGAAGTCTGAAACCGTGCAATAGAAAATTTTGCCAAAGATCAGGGCGTAGTGAAGAGATGGTTTGACTGCCGAGCCAAAATCAAGGCCTTTAGAATTGTAGATCTGGTCCTGTATTGGGACAAGGCCCATGAGAAGAAAGGGGGACACAACAAATTCTATAAGCTTTGGCTTGGCCCCTTTCAAATAGCTAAGATTTTGGGAGACAATGCCTTCCGCCTAAAGACCTTAATTGGTGAGAATGTCCCGTTGCCAGTCAACGGGCAACACCTGAAGCATTACTTCTAGGCTTGAGCTCCTTCAAGCTCTTCGTTGTAAATACTTGTACATAGGTTAGGGTAGTTGCTTTCTTGCTTGTCTATGTTTTGTTGCGTCGCTTTTTATTTTCTCCCTCCTGGCAGTTTTGTTTTGAAAGATGTTTCCCGCTCCTTTGCGGTGGTCATGCTTGCTTGACAAGCAGTTCACTTTGCTATCTGCTCTTTGTGTTCTTTGGCTAAACATTCACTTTAGACTATTCATCTTTGTAAGCTATCCGCGAATGATTTCCTTGTTTGAACTCTGCTCAGAACTTGACCTTTAGCTAGATCTTCTTACCCACATCTTGGATCTCACACAAATTACATAATAATAATTTCTGAAGGACCGTACTATGGTTGTTATGACACCCTAGTGAGTGAAAAATCTTAAGTCTGCTCCAGTGACCTCTGCAGTCTCAAACCCATTCTAGGCTTCAATGCTTACCCGGTCAAACTATATGGTAAAAGAGAAGTTAAATATCAAAGCAAAAAAGAAAAAAAAAAGAACTCTGAAAAGGGGGAAATAAATGACCGTATGGGTGTTTGGGTAACTCTACCGGGGCTATGGATGCCCAGCCGGCAGTAGAGCAATACCCATGAGATTGTAGCGACAACCCCGTCAGGGCTATGAACGCCTGAATGGCAGCGGGGCAATGTCCGGGTTACTTTTGGTGTTAGGCGATTTATGTAGCTCACTCAGTTGGCTTGGTAACCCTGGTCACCATCCCTAGGAAATGAATGAATTCACTATACACATTCCTGAGATGCCCTGTAAGTTGACCCAATTAAGAATCTCGTTCTCCTGGATTCATCTTTGGAAGCCGCTCTTGGTCTGCGAAACCAGAGATTCTGGGTCTTGAATGAATATTTATCCCTAGAACGCTCTGGAGCGTTCTCTAGCGGAGTCGCCATTTGTTGTGCCCTTAGCACACACGCCCCGTTCAGAACGGGGACCCTCTTTTCTTTTGCCTCGTCGGGTCTTTTGGGGCTGCCTCATTTTGCGTGCCCCTCTTTTTTGATGTTCGGCATGGTCGATGTTGCTCCAAGGTTTCATCATAAATCGATCATGCCTCCGCTTTTGGGTTTCTGCTGCCTTCTGGGGGCTCAGGGAATCCCTTTGGCATTTTGGCCCTGAATGGCCCTGGGCCCCTCCAGGCCCGGGTGTCTGGGGTTCTCTGTTCGGGCTTCCCCTTTGAAATCGCCGTCCTTCGTGGCATTCGCCGGGTGTCTGCCTGCCCCTCGGGGTCTGCCCTACCACCCTCCGTCTAAAATTCATTGCAAGTTTTTGGAGCGGTGCCTGCCCCTTTGGGCCTCGGGCCTCGGAAGTCCGCTTTCGGACTTCCGTACCGGGCTCATCATCCACGACGGCGAGCCTCTGGTGGCCTCCCGCTCCTCAGGCCCCGCCTGGGTTTTCTCCGCTATGGTTTATTTTTAAATGCCTGTCGTGGGACTTTCTGGGCCCAACCGTCTGGAGTTCCGTTCTCAGAACTCCGTGATGGTTTCACTGTCCTCGATGGCAGATTCCTGCCGGCTTCCCACCTCCGGACCCCGAGCCGCTTGTCGCCATTATCGCCTGATCAAACACAAAAATCTTATAGCGGTCATCACCTCACGTCTTCCCGGCCACCAGGCCCTGGAGTCTCCTTTGCCGACCTAAATTCAAATCTCACCAACTTTCTCGCGGCCGTACAGGCATTTATTGCGGTCATTTGTGGCGGATTGGGTATAAATGGCCAACCCGCTGAAGTCATTTTCATTCTGTAGGATTGGAGCCAATTGAGAAGATAGCATTCAGAGCCCACCGCATTCGACTACGTCGCGATCTTCACCGTCAACTTCACTCCGTCGACCCCCGGTAGATCCCACATCTCCCCGCTCTGCATATTTGAGATAGGCAATCGGTTGCCCTCCCGTACGTATTTTTCATGATTTTCAAGGATTTAAATAAATGAGAAAATTCTTAGGGAGGCATAAACAGGTAGAAAACCAAATTGCGCTCATTACCCATGTCTTGAAAATCTGCCAAACCTATCAAAATTGCCTTCGCCGCCGACTCGAGACTTTTCCGCGGCGCGGCTGTTCTTTGTGCAGGGCGATTCCTCGACCCGAGTCTGAGCCCTAGCTTCGCCATCAAAGTTTAAAGTTCAAACTCTCGTTGAGACAACAATCCTCCCCGCCGTGCCCGGTACGTCGGGTTTCCTTGCCCAGGCTTCCGTTTAAACTTCGACACGCTTGAACTGCGAACCTGCTCCTGCCTCCCAGCTTTTGGGTCCCAGAATGTCCTTCGCCATCCAAACTTGAAAATTGAGCAGGTGTCTATTTTTCGCGTTGGGCTCTGGACCGCGGGGTTTCGTCCCCGGAGTTCTGCCCTATTGTCGCTGTCTCCAATGGAATTCTTCCCCAGGCTTCTCGCACCTCGGGCTCCGCCCTGGCTCTTGCTGTTGGTCATTGGCGATACAAAATTGTCACTTCATTAATGCCTTCGGGCCCTGGATGTCAGGTCTCCGTGCCTCCTTTTCCGCCGTTCCCCACGACGGGGTCTTTCGGCAAACACTCTGATGCCACCCGACCCCCAGACTCTGACCTTTTCACCGTCGCTCGCTGGTTGTTTCCTGTCTGTGGCTACCGCGTCCCTAAAATTTGGCACCCGGACTTCTGTTCACGAAAGGCTGTCGCACTCCTGATGTAGGAATCCTCGCTCCGTCAACCCGAGTACCGGGCCCCGAACTCCCCTCTGCCATGTGCTCCCGCCGAAACTCCCAGCGGCCGCCGGCTTGCCGGGCCCTGTGTCCCGGAATTCTAGTCCTCACCCACCGTTCCGAACGGAGCTTCCCACTGTGCCTTCCGCTCTCCAGGTGCCGGTTGCCGGACTTCCATCTTCGGGAGTCTGTCACTCGCCCGCTGTTGCTAATGGCCAAGGCCCTCCGGCGCTTCGACTTTCGGGCCCCTATATACCAATTTCTGTTGAACTTGAAAGATAAACTTATGCCCACCGGCACCCCGGCCGCGGGGCCTCGCCTGGCCGAATGCCACCAAACCTAAACGATGCACATGTCGGCCACCTTTTTGTCCTCCGGGCCCTAGTCCTCGGACTTCCTCTGATGGATTTCTGCCCGCTGTCTGCCATCCCCAATGGTCGTCTATCAACAACTTCCCGGCTTGAAACCTCCAGGTCCTCCTAGATCCACCCAAACGATCCTAAAATCAGAATACAGCTTCGACCCACGTCCCAAATTGTGCTCTTCTCCATCATGGGCCTCCTAAAACATTAAAATTTGGCCAAGAAGGGTCTCTGGGAGCTTTTGGTTGTGTTTTCCCTTCTAGACAGCATTCTTGCCAGGGAAGTCCGGCCCTCCGGGCCCGCATTGTCCAAATGCCCTATAACAAGGATCGATAACATCTAGAGATAAGATTTATGATATACTTGATTGATTATTTAGATGTTGTTTTCAAAATATGGACTAACATGAACGCTTTTGATGTTTTATTGCCCTGACTTTGCCCTTGCTTACAGAATATATGGAATCAGCTGCAGGAACTTCAGGGGCCTCCGCCGTAAAGGACAAGGGAAAAAAGTCAGGGAGGACCCCTCGGGGAAAGGAAGACAAAGACCAAATGAAGTACCAGTTCTAGGGTGAGCCGCTCCACTCAAAGGTAACAACCGACTGGAAGGAGATTTCAGATACCAATATTGGCCAAGTGAATATTGATGAATTCACTCAAAGGGTCTAAGTCAACCTGACCACAAAGAACGCCAGATTAATATGACAGAGTGGAATTGCCAAGGCCGCCGGTTTTCCTCCCTCACTCGTGGCACCTGAATTAGTGATGGCTTGTCGAGAAGCCTATCAAACAAACACCAGAACAATTGTGGACAAGGAAAGGAACATCCTTGCAGACATGTCGCCAGAAGGGATCACCAAGACATTCCACATCCCCACGTTCCAACAGATGGAGGTCCCCACACTAGAAGAATGCGAAGCGGCGTGGGATGCCAATCCGGGAGGATGCAAGAAGTCAATCAACCTCTATTGGCTTAAGGAAAAATGGGGCAGCACTGCGAAGGTTCCCCAGGAACTCTTCCGCAGTGATTTCTATGAGGATTACCATGACTTGGTAACCTTGTTGAGCAGGGTCAGAGGTCTCCCAACGACTGCCTACTTCCAAGAGTGGATGGCGTACTACATTGTGCAGATTCTATGGGGAAATGAGGATGTTACAACAAAGGTCTTATTCTACTGGGGAGGCATCATTAGCGATTGCTTCCATGAGCAGTTCATCAATGTGAAAAAGACTTCCAAATTTTACATGACCTCCTACCTCGTCTACTCCCTAGTGGATCATAGATAATACAACAGCCTGTTTGTAGCACCCGATCAAAAGAAAAAATGAGGGCTTACGGCCTATGACAAATATCCGCAGCTCCAATACCGTAATTTCAAGAAGGAGTACTGCAGGGTCAATGACGCCTTCATAGGCCACATCGTCAGATTGATCACCGGGGACTTCGAGAGGAGGGTCTCCCACAGCGCTTGGGTGCTCCTAAAGCAGTACGCCTTACTGTTCATCCAGTTTCCCAAGTTTACATACATTCAGGCCTAGGGTTTCACCGAAAGGCCAAATAGATTGCTCCGCTACCCCAATGACAGGATCATCCTCCTAGAGCTTTCTCGGTAGCTCCAACATCTCTAGGCAATCTTCAGCAACAAACATATAGTAGGAATCTCCTATCCCATGACCCTCGGCCAGGGCATGTACCGACTACAAACATCCCAATGTGCCAGTAATTCTGAGAAGGAGCTCAAGGATTACCATTTTGACTGGTACACTGCTCGCCCGTGGATGGACCCACATGGCCATGTTAGGAAGGCCTTAGGACCGGCATATGCCCACCAATACCACATTGAAGATTTCTGGGCCGACTGCTAGGACGACAAGGAGGTACGTTCAAGGCACTACATGCACATGACGGTGCTGTTCCTGAGAAGAGTGCAGCCGTTCTCAGTACCAGACCAGGTTGAGGAGGACAAGTCCACCATTATGCACCCAAGGTACCCTGCGGCTGCCAACCTGGCAATACCCTCCATTGATTGGGATGAACAAGAGGTCGATGACTTGGACACCATCACCCAGCCGATCATAACTCGCACCAGGGAGTGGATCGATGGACAAGTGGCACATCTGAAATGACAGGGGGTAGTCCTAACCTATGAAGGGCTCAAGAGCGAGCCAAGTGCCTCAGAGGATGTTGCTGCCACCACAACAACTAGTGAGACCTCCAAGTCTCCTCTAGTCACTAGGTCCGAGAAGAGAAAGGGAATAGAAACTGTGCAGTCTACAGATCCCAAGGAGCAAGCAAAGAAACAAACGAGAGGCTCATCTCCCAAAAGGCTCAAGCAGATAGTGGCTACAACAGAATTGCAACCCCCCTTGCCTCTCTATGCCCCTCCTATGGCACCGCCCACCTCTCTTGCTGCGGTTGCCGCTTCCCCGCCGGCGGTGGACATTTCTGTCCATGTTGCTCACTCACCCCCAGCTGAGTCAATAATTAACGTTGACTCCTCTTCTGGCATGACCACTCCCCCTTCCTCTTCTGCTACCATGTCGCCAATAACCTCGCTCCCTCTGGCAACAATAACGTCACTTGTTCCCCTTGCCACTATGCCCGAAGCTCTTACAAGGCACATGCAAAACCTTCCCCCTGAGCTCTCACAAATCTTAATGGATCCAGCTCTCCAGGCGGCCCTCACCCAATCCCTTGCGACTGCTTAGCCTTCACAACCACAAACCGGGCTGCCAGCTATGGAATCCACAGTGCAAATTTTAGAGGAGTTGGAGGAGCAAGAACGGGAAGCGTCAAAGTCTGTTGAGGAGGAGGCTGACGAATATCATGAGCACCCTGAGTACGAGCACCGAACTATTGACAGGGTGGTCTATGAGGAAGAGGGGACACGCTCTTCTAAGAGTGGAGATGAGGAGGGTGGCTCAGATGTTAAGGAAATCATCCAAACGTTCGATGAGGACCTTGAGGAGGAGTTGGCGCAGCAACTAAAGGATGTTAGGGAGGGGGCAGAAGAGTCACCACATGATAAAGAAGGGCAGCCGCCAGAAGAGCAGCCAATAAAAGATTTGACGGAGGCTGAAACCTATGTTACCAAGAGCCTTGAGGCTGAGGCCATTGAAGAGAAGAAGGAAGAAGAGGTAGCAAAAGAAGAAAGTCCCATCCGGCAACCATCAGCCAGGCTGCCTACAAGCACCTTATATTTGTTCGCGACTCCAACGAAGAAGAGGATGTTGCCCAAAAGAAAGGAGAACCCCAAAAGGAGAAAGAGGTAGAGGTATTGCCTTTAACTGAGAAGGGTGAGGGCAGCTGTGATTCACCCAAGGATAAGTTCGCCATGCTTGAATGGTTGGAAAGGCAACTAGAGAAGATGACCCCTGTGCTGAAGGACCCAAGGGCGTGATTGGAGGCCATCTTGGCTTGATCCCAAATCATGACCAAGAAGGAGAAGAAGCCCAAGGTCTGATCCAAGATAACCATGGATGCTTTCGGTTCCCGAGCGACACAAATTATAACGTGAACTGTTGGCCAGGCGGGGGTGAGCTACAACATCTCCACCATTGACTTGGGGACAGCAACTAGAGAGCAAAAGGTCGAGCACCTAGAGGAGTTGGTGGCTACGGTGGTGCACCTGATAAAGGAGGACAAGGTTTCCAAGGATGAACTCAAAGTGCAGGTTGCTGCCCTAACAGACTACATACAACAATGATCCTCAGTGGACGACTTGCCCACCACCTCCGCAGTCACACCGTAGTTGCTCTCCAAAGAATAGATCGACAAGATGGAGAGAAGGAAGAACTTGGAGAAAACCACTGAGGATTGGTTCCGGCAGGTCACGTACGTCGGAAACATGGGAATCAGTAGGGCTATGTGGACAGCCAACAAGTTCTTGGATCTGATCCAATCCTTGGAGAGCACAAAGAGGCTCTATACCAATTTCCCGGCAATTTACAACTCCACCTTCCCAAGAATCGAGGCTATCCTTCAAATGCTTGAGGCCATGTGGGAGGAGAAGCTAGAGATGAAAAGGGAAGATCACTGGCTGGTGGATGTGTGGCGCAGAGACCTCGATAATCGAAAGGAGAGGTAGGAGAAAATCCTAAACAGGGTGGATCCAGATATTGAGTGGATCAAAAAAATCTAGGCTAAATGCGCTGAATACCTTAAGCTGATGACGGGCTATGATATGCCCACAGTGCAAATGGATCCGGAGAAGATCAAGCCATACTTCCGGGAGAAGATGAAGGGTTGGATAGCCAAAGAAATCATAATGGAGTTGCTGAGTTTTGCTGCCCGCGCCTTCGACCGATCAGAGCTATTCAGAGACCAAGGCTCGAAGTATGACGAAGATTGGAAAAGGCTGGAAGAGAACGCCAAGGAGTGGAGCTACCAGGCGTTGCAATGTGAAATCCTTGAAATTGACAAGCTCTAGGCCATCATCCTCAAGTACATAGAACACACAGCTTCTGAGGAGCGAGAGGACAACCTAGCCAAATAAGAAGACCTCCCTGAAGAGTAGCTACAACAAAGGAAACAACAATCAGTTATAGGATGAAAGAGCTATAGTGTCATCCACAAGAGGACAAAATAGGGAAGAGACAGAAATGTAATTTTAAATTGAAATCTATTTGGGGGTAGGTGAAACCCTATTTTGTAATGAATCTTGGCCATTGATTTAGCTTTTTGGAAACTATAAATAGGGAACTCCTCTTATTTGCAAAAGTGAGAGTTGAGTTGTTGTAAAGACATGCTGCTGAAATTTATAAGAAAAGACATTGACTTGGTGTATTTCCTTGGTTTCTCTCATGTTATTTGATTTATTCTCTAATTTCACATGTTTAGCTTAGATCTTATGGCTGTTTAGTTAGCTGTTTACTTTCTTTGGATAAATCTTAGGAATGCTGTTGGGTGATTGTGAAAATTCCTGCCTTGTTGATGATCCCTTAGTCCATACCTTTTGCTATTTGCTGAAGGTAAATAGCTGTGCAAAGTTAGCCTAGACTGGATTTTAAAGCTGCTCCAAACATTTATCTTTGATCCATGCATATATGTGGTGGATGAAGGATGAAATATCTGCAGCCCTTAGAAGATAGCACAATTCTCATGATACTGTGAAATTCCTAGTTAAGTGGGATATTGTTTTAAGGAATTGTCCATTGCTGGAACTCGATTGTCACTATTCATAGCAAGCTTCAGACTTAGGAACTTTTCCTCTCCTTCACCCTTGTCCCTTTTTTTTTTTTAAGTAACTGACCTATGCTAAGGTTCATTGCACATTGTAAAGCCAAATCCAACAACTAAATGGAGTTCAAGATTGCTATTTGAACGTACAGCCAATTCATAATAGCTTTTATCCCAAGAACTCCATTTCCAGATCCAACTTCCATGCTTTGTATCCACACTTTGTATTTTCTGTAAGACCACCTTGTGATTCTAGCAAATCACATCAAACTACTAAGGTATCTAAGCACTGTCATAACCTGACATCTGAGAGACCTTGGGATAGTGTTCTACAATTCAATTGTGGGAGATTGTCTTTCAAGAAAGGTAGTGCACCTATGCACTACCTGTGTTGAGAAGTGCATAAAAACACTATCAACAATGATCATGCTTGCTTTTGTGTTGCTGAATGGATCTAAAGTTTCCCCTACTGTCACCTTTTCTGGGCTACCCCCTGGTGCTTCCATTGAAGCACATAGAATCAATGTTCTTCAAACTTTTCAGGGCCATTTTGATGCTACCAAACAGGCCTGAAAGGCCAGAAATTAGAAAATATTATCGAAGAATGCTGAGAAGACTGCTACAAAGAAGATTGAAGCCTATTTCAACGAAGAGTGAAACTCTCTGCTTATTACCACCATGAAGCCACTCATTTCAAATCCTGAAGGGAAAATGTAGATGGAATATTATGACATTCATGTCGTGGGCCTGGACTTGAGCGAAACTCACCCGGGCGATAAAGTGGTCTTAGCCAGAGCCACACAGAAGGTAGTATATGCTGACTATGAGAGGCTGGACAGGAATTAAAGAAGTGTGAGGTAGAGTTGGAAAATGTGAAAGAAATAGTAAGTAAACTACAAGATGAGATCTGAGCTAGAGAAGTTGAAGTGACTCGTGCAAAGAAAATTCAAGGCCAACAAGGAGAAGTGTCTAGGTCGCTTGCAGAGGCTTAGAGTGAATAGGTTTAGTTTCATGCTAAAATTGAAAATTTATGAAGAGATCTAAATGATGCCCAATCCTAAAATTTTGATGATCTTTAGAGGATCAAGGTAGAAGTAGAAGAGTCAAGGCAAGAAGTCGAAATACTAAGCTCTGAATTGGAAAATTCCCTTTGAGAGAAAATTCAAATGCAAGAAAATACTTGGGAAAGAGAGGCTTAATTTAACCAAGAGTTGACTGTTGTACGAGGATATGGACCCCTTCCTATAATGAAGAGGCTGATATCTATGCATTGGGAGTGAATCACAGCTGGTGTTGATGTCTTGGGACCCACCTTACAATTTCTAAGGGATGTTTAGGAATTGAATGCCAAGGTTGGTCCGATGGCTGATCACTTTATGCAAAAATGTTCATCATGAGTGGCGGATTCCCAAAGTTTCATCTCCAAACTATGTAATGCCATTGACCATGTCCTTGAAAGGGTAGGGATTCCTGATCGTTGGATCACCTCCATCAAAGAAAATGAGATTATCAACTATCACAGGGTTGTGGAAAAGTGTAAAAGGTGCCAAATAGTGCTGAATAAGTGGGTCATCGAGATCAGGAAGGACTTCGACATCTTGGTGAGTTTCGGGTTGCCTCCTCTTCTTTCACTAGATGAAGATGTGTTGACAATGGAGTAGGTCAATGATGCAGTCTAACACAAGATCTAGACCTCTACAAAAATTCCAAGTTCAAGTGCCATGCCCACAGTTGATGATGTTGAGTGCGAGATATATCCTCTTTCTTGACTCTATTTTCACCTAGGTGTAGTTTCTTCTAGATGGGGGTTCATCTCTTTTAAGGAGATTTTTTTTATCTCGAACAAGCATATAGGAAGATCCAAACCCTTGTCCTACCAATTGATGTAGATTGGGAGGCTCAACATGCCACTCTCATCAAACTCCAAGAATAACGAGAGGCCTAGGTTCGTATCTCTGCAAAGCGAATACCCCTTTTAGTCACCAAAACTGTGAAGTATTTTTTCCTTAGTCATTTTTATTTTTAGCTTGTATAAATGTTTCCAGTTTTAGGTGCACCCACGCCCAATTTGAATTATCAGAAAGATGAGCAATGTGCTTCATAGTGGCTGCATAGCTTTCATCTTTCATCTTCCTTTTGGGAGAGAGTTTGAGACACGTGTTGACTCGTCAGGAATTTTCTTGGGAGCTATATTCATGAGTTCAAAATTTTTCACCTTGCTAACACATCACCTCATCACCGTGGGTAGTTTGCATCTCCTATGAAGTAATATGATTGGGGAGTTTCATGGAGCTAGCTGGCCTGTTTCTTTTCTTGATTTTTGGGATAGAAGTTTTGAGTCAGTACCTTGGGATGATGTGATCAGTCAACTGGACCTTTTTCCAAGTTGTTTCTTCTAGTATTTGATCATTTACGAGCCTTTATCTTTGCTAAATATTTGAAACCATCAATGCAGTAGCTAAAAATTGATGAGGAAAGATTGTTGCAACTTAACCAAAGATCTCTAATCAGATCATGTGCCATTAACTGTCAACACCTAGCAGTATCATTTTTTGTTATGAGGTGGTGTTTTCTTCTTTTGATGACTATATAAAGAGGGTGAAAAAATGGGGGGTGGGATTCCAAGTTACACTTTCTTTGTTAATATAAGTTTCTTTAGTTTTCTTAGGGTTTTTATAATTATTTTTAGAAGCAAAGTTGTAGAAATACTTTTCTTTGGCATGTTATATCTATTAAGGTTTAAAATATTGTTGGATTGGCTTTCAAACTTTGTTTCAAAGTTCATTTGATATTTAAAAGCATAAACTATTGAGGAGAAATTGTTGAGACTATGCATGTATGGCATTTTTCAAGCTTTCTTTCTTTATATTATCATTTTGAATGAAACACTCTATCTTGCAACCTAAATTTGGATAGTTTAAATAGATGATTTCCAAGCTATATGCTCATATGGTAGAGTAGTAGCTTAAGAAAATTAGATTATGTCATTGGAATTCTCTATTTTTCTAAAATTTGTTGTTTTGTCATGCTATGTTGTATTAGGAGGAAGAGTTCATGTGATTTTTGAGATATTATTCTATTACTGATAAGAAATCTTGATGTTTGATCTAACCTAAATGAAAACTGCCTGTGGAAAGATTTGAAAGTTTGCACTGTGCTTGAAGTTAGCCTTTGTTGTTTGTTCTCTTTCCAATAATAAATGGTTGTGGCATTCTGTGTCTAATTATATCACTCATAGGAATGATTTGGGTTTGAAATGTTGTAAAATATTTGGTCCATCGCCTTTTATGTTTTATATTTACATTTCCTTCTCCCCTTATCTCCAAACCCCAAAGAAGAGCCAAATTTCTATAAAAATCCTGGAGGTATTCAGTGAGATGCAATTTGTCCCCCACTCACTGAATTTACCATTAGACTGTCGGAGAGGCGCAAGCTTTGATGATCAATAAACAACATTATTTCTCATTTTGGATTGCCTACTACAATTGTTTCTGACAATGGTACTCCATTCAAGAACAAGGAAGTAAAGCAGTTCTTGGAGAAATTTCATATTCAACATAGGTTTTCTACGTCGTACTATCCAGAATCTAATGGTCAAGTGAAAACATCTAATAGGACTCTTGAACTCATTCTTTGTAAAAAAATTAATAAACATGATAAGGATTGGCCTATTCAATTAACGTTATTTTGTGGGCCTATCACACGAGTGTCCATAGGGCGACGAGAACAACACCTTACAATATCGTGTATGGTGCCGAAGCTATCATTCCTTTAGAGTTGGAAATTCCATCTTTACGGGTTTCCCTTAAAGGGTTAATAAATGATGAAACCTACTAGGTTAACTATTGCATCAACTAGAGATGCTTGATGAGCACCAATTGTAGGCCTTTGATCATCTTAAAGCTTATCAACAGTCATTATCAAGACAATATAATCAGAGTGTGCTTCCTAGGACCTCTAAATTGGGAGACCTAGTTCTCTGTGAAAACCAATGAAATGTAAATGTGCCACCTAATTAGAGAGGGAAATTTAGTCCTAACTAGTTAGGCCCTTACATTGTGATCTTGGTGTATGGTTCGGGTGCCTATGGATTATCATCTATGGATGGGACGCCTTTAAAAGAGCCTGTTAATGCGATGCATCTTTGTCGATACTATGTGTAGTGCTCCATGTGTCATCTATGTGGTGATCTCTCTATGAAAGGGTAGTAGTAGTACATATATTGACATTGTTCATTAACACATTATGATTTTTTTTTGTGTTATGATATGCCCACATGTGTGTCTCTGTCATATACATACATGTGTTCCGCTATGCTATGTGTCCGTGCATCACATTACATCTTTTAAGACAATTAGATCATCATTGTATTTAATTAACATACAACCTTGTGTGTTTATTAAATCATGTTAGCATCTAATGAAAACATACATCCATATGAACATTTAACATCCATAACATAAACGTACATGAAAGTAAAAAGCATACACATGAAAATTAACAATGCCATGATGACAAAAAAAATAGGTTCATATATATATACACATGTATGTATCGAATGTCATGTACATGTATTGGGCCACTACTATGAAAAATGAGTGGCTACTAAATATCTATCTATGCAAAAGATCTACATATATATATATATATGTATGTGCATGTATCCCTCACTACAAAAATGATGTACAAATTCATGAGCCCCTATGACTATGGCGCATGGCTCCCGGAGCCCTCTGGCTCTAGCTGCTACTCTGGTACTCTCGGGAGAGGCTGCATGGTGGCCATGGAACAAGATCAATCTAAGCATGATACAGAAAAGGCTGCCTGCATCCCCTTGATCTCTCCCTATAGGGAGCATATAGTCATCTCCACCCATCTCAGCTCCTCCCACAGTCGTTGAACATCTTTCGGGATCACAGCTATCGACTGCCCATCAAGGTCATCGAGATGGATTTGGAGGGCATCACACACCTAATCAATAGTGTTGGACCTCCTCACTACTGTGTCTCACTTGTCAAGTGTTGTACATAGCTCCCTCGATAGCTAGTCACGCTGTCCCTGAACAGTAGTGATCTTCATAGTCAGCTGGACAATCTTTGTATCCCGCTCCTTGTAGGTGGTCCTCAGATGTGCTACTAGCTCAAAAGTGGGGGAATGTCGTCCCACAAACACCAGCCAAAAAGCCTCAAGGACCATCCCCTGGATTGACATGTCATGGGCTACCTCTGAAATACACTGAGCCATTAGCCTAGTCCATCCCTATGCATCCTTTGCAAGCACAGAGAAAGAAAGAGAAATCAATATCATATGGCATATATATGTAATCATAAATAGAAAAAACTAAAAGAGTGGAAACAAAAAAAATGTACTCAGTATACCTAGGTCCCCTGGCTGCCATGTGGGGTCAGGGTGAGGAGTGGTGCTAGGGCCTACACTGCCGACATCAGAAGCCACTCTAGGTGATGCAAGGCCGCAACCAGTGTAATAGTAAGATCTAGTGGTCCTAACGAGACAGGGGTAGCTGCTGGGGGTCCGATCTACTCCTCCACCTTAGTTTTTGAGGTTCCACCTCCTCCTCATGTGCTCTCTCCTCCTCCTCACCTGCTTGTTGATGCCCTCTCCGTCTACCCCATGGGGGCTGGGGTGGAAAGTCCTCTTCTAGAGCAGGGTCCCCTCTCAGGAACCCTTGCCAAATAGGTGTAGGATAGTGCCTCTCCCACCAGCAAGCAAAATTTGTAGCTACCCCAGCGACATTATTTTCCACAACCATGGGTGATAGATCCTGGTTGGGCTCATCATCATCAAAAGGAACAAAATCCACGATGGTGGGGTGAGGGCGATCCCCAACCCTCACTGCGCACCTATAGGGCATAGTATATGTGCACACATCTGATGAAATCATCTGAGGATGGCCATGCTATCACATGACCCAACTCCAGTAGAATGGTACTATAATATAGTTACAACGACCTACCAAAAAATGGTCCCCCTGTAGGTTCCTCAGATGCCCGCTATCATCCACCCATCTAAAAAATTTGTAGGGTCTCCATTAGACCCCGTCTGTCTAGTAAGAGTGTCAAATTGTAGCTGCCAAAACTATAAATCATCGAATCTCCACTGGCATGTCATGTCATACTAGTGGGCCATGGGAACACAATATAATTGTCTTTGGGGAAAACTTATCAGCCTAGTTCACATGATGAGAGAAAAGGCCCACACCTAGAAAAATGTTCATGCAACAAGGCTACGATACTCATAGTGAACATACCATCCCAAATTTTGGTAGAGGTGCGCTAACATGCTACGCCTCCAAGAAAAAATTGTCTGATGCTCCACCATCTCTCTAATCATGTGGACGAGGCCCCTATGTAGGTGCTAGCCTTTCCTATCTATCGTAATCCAGAATGCCATGGTCATGACCATAACCTAATGCAACAATAGTGTAATGGTCCTTGCCTGGTCATACTAGTGTGTGTATATGTGGCCCACACCATCATTGCCATCTTTCTGCCCTAAGTAGTAGAGGACCCCCTCCCTTAGCTCTTGTTCTGATCGAGTATCATCCAGGGCCACTCGCCATCCACAGATGGGTAGTCTGAGGATCTGATAGACATCCTCAAGCATGATAGTCATCTCCCCACAAGGTAGCTAGAAAGATGACATGGTGGAATTCCACTGCTCCATCAATGTTGTGAGCATCCTCTCATGATATCGCATCTCTAACATGGTGAACACATTCCAAAGACTGACCCACTCTAGATGCGTGACCTTGTCATCTATAAGATGATCCCTCTGCTCATGAATGAGTCAAAATTCTCTCCCTCTTAGATGCTCACGAATCTCTAGATACTCCTACAAAGTGAAAAAATTTAAGTCAGAATATCGAATCTCATTATTAATTTTTTTTTCCAATACTTATGTGTTCCACGGAGACATCTACGCATCGCACATGTGTCCCTATCTGCCATGGCTTCCTTGAGTATGCTAGTGCAGATTCAGGAGCTCGACATAGAATATGGACGACTACAGATTTGGGAGCTTGGCACAAAATATGGACAACAACACATTTTTTGGATGTGAGCACCCAAAAAAGACTCCTGCACACCTTGTCGAGTAGAAAAATGCAAAAAAATGAGCTCAAATTCACAAAAAAGGAGGTTTAGAGGCCTACCTAGTCCACCTTGTGACCCTCGATGTTGTCATCGTGTAGTTGCTCCAACCTTCGTGCCTCATACTCCCTCCTACTTGGAATTTTGCTGAATTTTCTCTCACAAAAGTCAACAATTTCCTCACAGTAAATAGTGAAAATGACCCTTCTAAGGCCCCACCTAGGTATATATAGGCCCCCTAGGCCCCATTTTTCCTAGAGCTTGTGGCTCCCTAGTTTCTCCTAAATTTACCCCACCAAGATAGGGGAAAACTCAGGAGGGGGCATATAGTCACCTCTTGATCATATTTTTCTTCCAAATCGACAACTTTTTCTTGATCATTCTTCTCTGCATTGTAGCCTCTTCTAATTTTTGAGACTAACCCAAAATTTGAGTTTTTCAGGTTAAAGGCTTGAAAAATTTTCATGAGGGTTTTTTCACTGTTTGTTGACCTAGGTTGCTTGAGGAACCTTCGGTACCGGTTAGCTCGACTTCAGTGGCCTTTGAGGCCCCTTTTTTCTTGGCACACAAATTTGTAAAATTTAAAATTTGGGTGAAATTTTTCTTCTCTGCTTTAGTGAGGATGATTTTTTCCAAAATTGAGCCCACTAAAGTGGGAGGGAAATGTAATTTCATAGAATTGCACCTAGGGGAAATTCCACATTTTTGCACTTTTGCTTAGCATTTATGACACCTTAGAGCATTAATAACAAAAAATCCCATGGGTTGGAATTTCATGATTCTGACTCCATGCAAACTTGTGGCAGAGAAATAGAAGCCTGGTGACATGTTTCCCAAAACTCTAGGCCTTGGATGCCTATGCAACGTGTAGACATTTGCGCAACATGCTAGCATCTTGGTGGTTTTCTAAGTTTGAAATAAGGAATCTAGAATCTTGACTCTCTCAACATGTATCCTAGCAATCAAATTTTAGACATAACAGCTCTTTGTTGTGCTTGCATGCATTAAAAACCCCTTTCTTGCTCTCATTTGGGTTTGGAAGTCATTCATTCAAGCTCTCTTACCACTTGCTCCAGTTTTGAGTTCTCTTCATCTTTGATAGCAACACTCTCACATGGGAATCCATGTTGGATTGAGGTCTTTCCAACAACAACAACTCTCAAGCGAGCACTCAATGGTGCGTCCATGTGCTTTGGAGAGGGTCTAGGCCTGTGGGTAACTCTCTCTCTCTCTCTCACTTTCCTTTCCTAATTTTTTATTTACTATCTTGTTGTGCAGGTTCTACTCTTAAGTGGGTTTTTCTTTCACCACACGCTTTGTGTGCTTCATTTGCAATCCTTTCCAACTTTTCTATCTGTGGAGGTGGGAACACCAAAATAGGGGTCTGACTAAGACATACCCCTTGTTCTTTTGTGTTTAGTTTTAAAGAGGAGATTGGAGTGAAGATCCAAACATTTGGTAAAAGGTAAGCTCTCTCCAAGTCCCCTTGTGTTTATTATAGTTTATGGCTTCCTATTTTTTTTATTTCGTCCAATACATAATAGATCTGAGCTTAGAAGTGAAACCTGGTTCTATTCGCTTGAGCTCCTGAGCCCTCTATTGCTTAGGATACTAGTGTGTCTTTTAGATGACAACGCATCGTGCTGGTGTCTTGAAACCACAATGCTATCTTTTAGTCAAGAGCTCATTCATCTGAGGTGGAAATCTTGAGGTTTCACTCTCTCAAGATCCAAAGCAACTTTCTCTTAAACACAACTTGGGTATACTTCTCTACATTTTTAATAACTTGCTTATGTTTAGGTGTATAAGGGCGGTTTGTTCCCTTGTGATCTCTTGAGAATGAAGAGACCCATGTGCCGTGAATCCCTCTTTTATCACAGGTTTACAAAACCATGTGTAAGAAACTTTGGTGTTATTATTCCCCAAATAGGCTTAAAAAATCCAACACCACTTTCTAAGATTCCCACAAATTGTTAAAAATAGTAAGTAAATAAATCACCTAATATCTCTTGTTTGATCCACTTAACTTGGGTGGCCAAATATTCTTAAAAACCCATGTTAAAATATGTATATATTACAAAATATAAAGTTTATTATAATTGGTCAAGATTCTAGTAACCCACCCATTGTTTTACACTTTTGCATCATAACATGTCATAAAATCCCACGAGAGATGTGCACACATAATATACTAAATATATTTTCCTTATTCAATAGTATACATTTAATGCAACAAAGTATTAATGCTTGCAACAAAGTTCCTTGCACAAATTTTGAAGCCCCATTATATGTGGAGTAGAAATATAAAATAAAATATAAA
The DNA here is from genome assembly GCA_007258455.2 of Sequoia sempervirens. Classification (NCBI taxonomy): domain Eukaryota; kingdom Viridiplantae; phylum Streptophyta; class Pinopsida; order Cupressales; family Cupressaceae; genus Sequoia; species Sequoia sempervirens. The sequence continues at coordinate 700,719,593 of VDFB02281492.1, read as the reverse complement.
AATGATAGATAATTACAAGAAAATGCCAAATAATAAACAAAGGTTTAGAAAACTTAAAATTTCCAATATTCTCTTTTTTTTATAATACCTTGCAAGAGCCAAGTGTAACATATCATCATAAAATAAACTGCTAGGGGCCAAGAGGCCCATAGACTATGAACACTATCTAAACTTCTATGTGCTCATGGGTTATTTCAATGAACTTGTAACATTAATAAAAGTCTCTACTCTTTCAAATTTCACCCTACCATAGTTTACCTAGAAATATCACTACATAATAAAAATTAGTCAATAAAATTACCAATCATCCTTGATGGAACTCTTAAATTTATTTTTGGTTCCATTCCTAAATTCTACAATTTTTAGTGAGTCTCAAATCTTTGGACTTTGGGTTTTGCAATATTGTTATTTTTGCTGTTACAATCTTTCCTTGGAAACCCTTAAGGAAAATCCCTTGTTAAATATCTAATTCATCGTTGACCTTCTACTGCCTATTTACGATCATGTTAAAACATATTATGTCATTGGAGCTCATGGAGCAGCCAACCCTTATGCCTAGGTTCGATGTTCTCATATTTTGTAAGGTTGAGAAATTATCTTTATTTGGTATTTACATCCTTTGAAATAATACTGATTTAAAGTCCTTTAAGGCATTTTATTCATTGCCCTATATTTTCCACTTTCCTAGAACAACTTGTGAACATGTGCCAAATTGCTTCAGTTTTAAGTCTCGCTAACTATTTTCTCCCATTGCTCATCATGGATGACCTTTTGAAAAAAAGCTTGCATAAGTGATTGGTGATGAGTGGTGTTTATTTTGTTTCGTGCATCGCAAATAGGTTGTGGGTTTTTAGTTTACATTAATGATGCACAATATGTGTGCTGATTTTGTTATCACTAGGATCTCTCTCATCTCTAATTTCTTATGAATTTAATGGTGAGAATTAATGATGTGAGATGGCCCTTGGTTCTTTTGTATCTTCTCCTATTGCTCATCACAGTTTTGTTCCATGTTTTGAGTTTCAAATGTGTGATGAGCGATAACCTTGGGGCTCTCTGAATTAATTTTCATCTCTCATCGCATATGGCTATGAGATTGTTTTGTTCAAATTCATGATGAGCGATGGATTGTTTCATTCAAGGTTTTCTTTCACTAATCTAAATTGTTCTTATCAGCGATGTCTCTGGCACCTTAGATTTTCACGTAGGTGCATGTGGCCTAATGTGGTTTCATTGCTAGTTTCAAGCCATCACTGATATGGTCTATAATATCAAACATGAATTAGCAACACACGATGTGAGGAGGCAATTTCCAAAAGGGGGACAGTGATCCAAAAGTAGGGATTTCATCGCGTCTATGCTCCTGTCGCTGATTGAACTCTGGAAAGGTGGGGAAAATCCGTGATGAGCAACAAAATGTTTAAGGGAATATTATCTTCAAATTCTGGATCTATGTACTTTTCTAATAAATGAAAGAGCATGGATCAGGTTGGTGATGCATATTAATTGTTAGATCATAGGTGACTAATGAAGATTAATGGTAGATGCGATAGCTTTTTGAGGTCGTATTTCCATTTTTTAGGAACAAGTTGTAAAAGCTAGAAATGATGCTCAAGGTTTCCATTGATGGAGTTTTAAATCCTCAAAGATCAACTGTCCATATTCAAAGTCGAGTTACTAAGTTATCAGCTCGCTCACGTAGGGATCTCTTCAATCATTAATTGCTACATGCTCCAAATTGTCTATTTAATGCAGATTGCCTACCATTTGATCTCACCATTTCAAGTCTTTAAAAAATGTGAAGTGTGGGTCACAGAAGAAGTGTGCAAGTGTTGAGCTTTTAATTGCAGAGGTGTTGATGTTTTTATCCCAGGTGAGTTGGTTTTTCATATGAGATTTGTTTAATTCATGCTTTAGTTTTTCTGGGAGTTTCATATTTCTAGGGCTAGTTGAACTTGTCTGGGTTTGTGGGTGTGCTTTCCTACAAACTTGATTTAGAAGCTCAAAGTTGGTTAGTTTCCTCTAAATTTAGATTTGTTGGTTTTTACCCTGTGTTCTACAAAAATGGGTAAGCTAGGTGTGTCAATTCAGCCAACTAGGAGGTCTAGATGACTTAGTGTGTTTGAGTGTCAAGAGGATATGTCTGTGGCTAAGCAGGAAGTCCCTAAGACTTCTATGGCTCTAAGGGATAAAAGGAATTCCCATGGCTAAAAGAAGAATGTTGTTGTTAAAAGAACATATAATTTAAGAAACATGACCGTTTCAGAAGAATTGGTCAAGAAGAAACCAGATGAGCCTGAGAGGAAGGAAAAGAAAAGAAACAAGTATCACAAGGCCTACCTAGGAAGACATAATTCTCCCATTGTACTTTCTGATAGCCCTTCGGATGGTGGAGGTGACATTGACTCAAGATACAACCATTACCTTCTTTCTCAAGTGTCGCATGGAGATTCTAACGAGGAAGGAGTGATGGTTACTCTAGTTGCATCAAGAATAAGGAGTGGACAAGCATACTTTGATTTTGATGACTTATAGTAGCATCTCCACCCAATTTTTTTTTGATGACACCGTCGCTACTGCATCAAGATCATCCTTCTTAGCTTATGTGTATTTTTTGTCCCTTGTGCATACGTAGAAGTCTTCTGGCTAGTACAATGAGGAATATTTTTGCTTGATGTGGACGCTACAAAAATGAATAACTATACCCTGTGGGTGATTTGGTTACTCTTCATTAACAACTCATGAATAATTTTTTCTTTTGCTTTCCCCTATTTTGCAAATGACTACATGTAACTATCTGGGGAATTTCTTGTATTCGGGTGAAATTGGTTTTGAAATGAAATATGAAATCTAATCGTAATTCAATTGCATGTTTATTGCTACCTTATTCTATAAAAGGGGTTTCAAGGATGATTACAAGGGTTCATGTTTTGAGTCTTATAAGGGTCTAGGTGAAAAGCTAAGCTTAGAGAGGAGCAAAAAGTAAATAGATAAAATGATGAATATATCAGGAACAAGTTCAAGGTATGGGTCATAGCATGTAATGATATTAAAATTGTTTTATAGTAACATTAGGAATAAGAAGAGAGTATTAGTTCTAAAATATATATGCTCTCCTGTGTACTTTCCTTATAGATTATAAATGAAATTTTTAATAATAGTTTCATTTGTCTTCCATTGTTTAAATGGAATGAGTGAGTTTATTTATGCTTCAATTCAAGGATTTGATTTAATGCTAAAATATGGTCATGGGTTTGTGAGGAAAGGATTATAGGATTTGGTAAGAAGCTATGTTTTAAACACAGTAAGTTGAATGCTACAAAGTAGTATACCAATATTCCACTAATTAATGAGTTGAATTGTTAGGGTATTACTAATTAATTGTAAAGATGACTCCATTATCCCCATGGATGAGGCACTGGTCTTTTCATTAGCTTATCTTAGTGTTAGTTGAGTTAGTAATGCACCTAACCAGAGGCTTGGAATGAGAATCAAATCATGAAAAATTCAATTATAATTTCCTAATATAAATGATCACCTTATTCCTTACAATGGATACTAACTTATTAAAAGTTTAGGGAAACCATTGATGAATATTGCCTATTTTCATTTTAGAGGAATTTATTTGTGTAGAAATGATTTTGACTGAATGAGTATCTTATGAGCATAAATGGGATTAACCTCTCAGGTTTCATAGAGCTCGAAGAGTAGAAGTAAGGGTCTTAAAATCCTTTCTTTTGTGTTGGCCACTAACTTTGAAAATTCTTGAGCATAAGGGTTGGCTACCTTTTAGAGGATTTCAAGGTTCTACTAGAAAAAACACCAACAAAAATGGTGACTCTGCTAGGGAATAACTTGAGAAAATTTTGATAGAAGATCATCTTGCCTTAAAGAGTTAACTATTTGCTAGGGGGTTATATTTTCAAGCCTAGTTTTGTGTCAATGAGACAATCTTTTAAGATATGGAGTTTGATGTGTGTCCTTTGAAAACTTGCACATGTTGGCAAGATTTGTCATAATTTCATGAATATAAGTAGAAATTCTCACTAGAAGTGGGTGGTAACTTTGAAAATATATGTACCAATATGAATTGTTTGAGAGACTCTAGTAAAATGGAATGAAAAAATGTTGGAAATAAAATAAGGAAGTGTAAAGGACTCGTGTGTGACTCTGCTAATTAAAAAATTTTGAAGTGAAATTTACTCGTAAAAGAAAATTCATATTCTGGAAGTTTGTTCCTCTATAAAGGAGGTGGCGACTCTATGCATAAGAACCTAATGAAAATGTGAAGAAAATTCTAGATCTACAAGGTTTTCTACTTAGAGGCACAATTCAAGAATGGTTGCAGTATATCTAGGTATTTTCCCCTACCCTAGTTTTCAAGAAGAAAAAAATCTATGAGAAAACCATGTTGAAACGATTTGGTGAAAATTTTGTTTCCCTATTATGTGAATTAAGCACAAGTAGAGGGATGGTAGTTATTTTACATACTTCTAAGGTGTAATTTGAAATATTTGAATTGGGTTGAAGAAGTATGCATACTCCTGAAGTATGACTCTTAGAAAGTTTTAAAACATAAATATGTTTTAGCTTTAAAATCATGATTAAAATTAAGGAATGAGGTAGTGGATAATTGACAGTGAAGCTGATTTTTTAAGATTTAATAAGGGTACAAGAAAAATGTATCAATCCCCATTATTTTCTTATGGGACATCAAGCAAAAACATACAAGGAATGCAACTCTTATCGTGCCATCAAAAGAAGTTCTCTATTGAGAGATATAAGCCATTAAATTTTAATGGTATTTAAGGTTTCCCTAACAAGATTCCAAATGCTATTAGTAAAAATTTACCTAAATTTATAGGGCACAATTCCGAGTTAGCTTCTAAACACCTAAATGCATTCATAGATTTGATGGGTGATTTTGAGATAGATCATGAGGATGTTGTCATGAAGCTCTTTTATCAGTCTTTAATAGGAGATGCTAGAGACTGGTTCTCATATTTACTAATATGTTATGTAGCTTTGTGGGATGATTTTATGGTAGCATTTATGGAAAAATTTGGTCAAAGGGTTAATCCTAGCTTGGTGAGGAAAATATTTATGAAAATACAAAAGGATGAAGATGAGTTGGTTCCTTCTTTTAACCTGATATTTGTACAAGTAGTAAGAAATATTCCTAAACACCTAAGACCTAGTGATGCAGAGTGTTTAATTGGGTATCTAGATGCATTTGATGATGAGATGAGCTATTTTATGAGGGATAAGGAACCAAAAACATTACAACATGAATGTCGCATTGCTATGGATATTGAAAATATTATGAAATATTCAATGATGAGAGGATATATGGCTGCAAGTGTTTGTTGTCATGGTACACATCGAGTGAATTGAAGTTCCTAAAGATAAAAGAGATGGTAAAAAATATGGTGATTTTGATACCTCATCTTGTTCACCCGCACAACATGTTAATCATGTACATATTCAAGAGGAACTTCAACAAAGTTTGAGTAACAATGATCAGGTTTTGTTTGTTCAAAGAATGTCTAGTATGAAAAGACATGAGGAGGAATTACCATATGAAATATTAGCAAGGTTCTTGGATGCCTTGCTAGAAATTCCTAAAAGATTGAGACTTGATGATTCAATATGTATTGACATATTTTGTGATATTTATGAGCCAAGGATTAGTACCTTGCCCAAAGAATTGAAACCTCAAAATTTTGACTAGATAGTTGGTTGGATCAGAATTGCTGAGGAGGCTAAGTATGACTATGAACAAAAAATGAGGTCTCAAAATGACAATGTTTCTTGCCTTATTGTCAAAAATCAAGTGTTTAGCTAGGAAATGGATGAGGATGTTTCAGAAGGAGAATATCTATCTAGTGATGTAGATGATGACATTGTTACACCTGCAAGCACTCCTAATGTACTTGTGAGGGTTGATATCTAGGATGGACATGAAAATTATGATTATTTTCATGAGAAATATGAATCTTTTCATGAAACTGATCTAAAGGTATCCTTCTTATCCGAAGAATGTAACACTATCAATACTCATGAGGTTTTTCTCACATCGGTGAATGAACAAATTTCATGTGAGGGTTTCTTGGAACACAATTTAGTTGTGTCAAAATTGGAATGTCTTGGAAACATGGTTGATAATGAGTGTTAAGATAAGAATGTTTGGGTTCAGAGTCTTGAACCTGAATTCAATATGAGAAATGATGGGGTTTATTATGCTAGCTAGCAGGGTTATGTTTTTGAATGATTGCATGAAACATGAATGGAATGTACAAGTTTTATCTAGGAAATGGACTAACAATTTTTGACAAGAAATTTATTGAAGAAAGGAGTGAAGACACCTACTCGGGTGAAAGAAAGAAATGTTCAAATTGCAATGAGTTCCAAACATATGAATCAAAATACCTATCAGTTGATGATGCACTTGAGTACCTTAATGATGATCACATCATTCATGAGTTACTTGAATCATCCTTTGAGACATTTTGTTTCAGTTTGAGCAATGATTTGAAAGGAGGATTGAAGTATGTTAATGAGCCTGAAACAAAAGTAATTTTCGATGCTTGCAATGACATGAATATTTCTTTTTATGGGAATTCCATGGAATTTGATGAATGCAATTCCCAAAGAAGTGGAGCATATGATAGCATAATTGGTTTATACTACTCTGATGAATATGAGCACCAATTTGAACAAACACCTATGTATGCAAATTTCTTTTTCATCACACAAAGTGAATGTGTGGTTAATGTGGGATAGAAGCTAGATGATAATGACCTTAGAATTCTAGAAGTGAAATTGCAGTATCACTTCAAAGGGTTAGAATATACGTCCTTGAATGGAAATCCTAAAAAGAGTATATATGAGGATTTCTAGTTTGATGAGAAAAATGAATCTAATATTAGTTTGTATGATGATAGTGATTAGATTGATTATGAGTGTTTCACTTTCCCTATCTAGTTGGATGTGAATTTTGTGGAATATGGTTGTAAATTGAGTCAGATAGATTGTAACACTAGTCATGTGTTCTAGTCAATGATAGGTTATAACTCTCCGTTGGACATGAATGACAATGATAATAATAAGTTGAAACACATGTCCATAATGCTTAATTTCAGTAGTTACAACATGATCAACAGGTGGGAAATTCATGAGAATATTTTCAGCCTCAACATGGTGGAAACAATAGAAAACAAGGTTTTTGATAGGGGCAAGTGCCAATTCTAAGTTTAGAGGCCTGGGGTCACCAGGTAAAGTAATGGAGATTGGATCTTTGGGTATAGTCTTAAGACTCATGTAAAAATTGTATATATTTTGCTCCCTTGGGTTTGGTTTTCCTGCCTAGTCGTGGTAGGTCCTTAGTTTTTGGATTCTTTGTGCTTGGTCTTCTTCACTTGAGATTCTAGAATCTCGCTCTATTTTGGAGGAACAAATGTCCCCAATTGGAGCCAGTGATGGAACCTTTAATTTATTTTTTTTAGTTCCATTCCTAAATTCTGCAATTTTCAGTGAGTGTCAAATCTTTGGACTTTTGGTTTTGCAATATTGTTATTATCACTATCACAATATTTCCTTGGAAACCCTTAAGGAAAATCCCTTGTTAAAGCTCTAATTCATCGTTGCCTTCTGCCGCCCATTTCCGGTCATGTTAAAACATCTTATGTCATTGGAGCTTGTGGAGTAATCAACTCTTATGCCTAGGTCCGATGTTCTTATATTTTGTAAGGTTGAGCAATTGACTTTATTTGGCCTTTACATCCTTTGAAATAATATTGATTTAAAGTCCTTTGAGGCCTTTGATTCGTCACCCTAGATGGTCCCCTTTCCTAGAAAAACTTGTGAACACATTCCAATTTGATTCACTTAAGTCCCACTCACTATTTTCTCCCATCACTCATCGCGGATGGCCTTCTAAAAATAGACTTGCATCAACGATTGGCAATGAGCAACATTTCTTTTATTTTGCACATTGCAGATAGGTTATGGGTTTTGAGTTTACATTAGCAATGCACGATATGTGTGCTACTTTTTTAATCATTGGGATCTCTCCCATTGCTAATTGCTTATGAATTTCATGGTGAGAATTAGCGATGTGTGATGGCCCTTGGTTCTTTTGTATCTTTTCCTATCGCTCATCGCAAATGGCTATGCGATTGTTTTGTTCAAATTGGCAATGAGCGATGGAGTGTTTCATTCAAGGTTTTCTTTTGGTGATCTGAATTGTTCTTGTGAGTGATGCCTCTAGTGCCTTATATTTTCATGTAGGTGCATGTGGCCTAATGTGGTTTCATCGCTAGCTTCAAGCCGTCATTGATATGGTCTAGAATTTCAAACATGAATCAGCGAAACGTGATGTCAGGAGGAGATTTTCGAAAGGGGGATAGTGATCCAACAGTCAGGATTTCATCGCATCTATGCTCGTATCACTAATTGATCTCTGGAAAGGTGGGGAAAATCCATGATGAGCAAGGAAATGTTTAAGGGAATATTCTCTTCAAATGTCAACTATGTGTACTTCACTGATAAATGAAAGAGCACAAATCGGGTTGGTGATGCATGTTAATTGTTAGATCATAGGTGACTATTGAAGATTGAGGGTGGACGTGGTAGCTTTCTAAGGTGGTATCGTTAATTTTTAGGAAGAAGTTGTAAAATCCATAAATGATGCTCAAGGTTGCCATTGATGGAGTTTTAAATCCTCAAAGATTGACGGTCCATATTCAAAGCTGAGCTGATCAACTCACTCACATGAGGATCTCTTCAATCATTAATTGCTACACACTCCAAATTTTCTATTTAATGCAGATTGCCTACCATTTGACCTCACCATTTTTAGTCTTCAGAAAATGTGAAGTGTGGGTCATAGAAGAAGTGTGCGAGTGTTGAGATTTCAATTTCATAGTTGTTGATGTTTTTATCCCGGGTGAGTTAGTTTTTTGTATGAGCTTTATTTAATTCATGCTTTAGTTTGTCATGGAGTTTCATATTTGTAGGGCTAGTTGAAGTTGTCTAGTTTTGTGAGTGTGAATTCCTAGAAATTTGATTTAGGAGCTCAAATTTGGTTAGTTTCCTCTTAATTTAGATTTGCTGGATTTTACCCTATGTTTTGAAAAATTGGGTAATTCGGGTGTGTCAATTCAATCAACTAGGAGGCCTAGACGACTCAGTGTGTTTGATTTTCAAGATGATATGTCTATGGATGAGATATAAGTCCCTAGGACTTCTATGGCTCCAAAGGGTAAAAGGAATTCCCATGGTCAAAAGAAGAAGGTTGATGTTAAAAGTACGTATAATTTAAGAAATAGGACCATTTCAGAAGAATAGGTCAAGAAGAAACTAGATGAGCCTGAGAGGAAGGAAAAGAAAAGAAACAAGTATCACAAGGCCTACTTGTGGAGACACAATTCTTCCATTGTGCTTTTTGATAGCCCTTCGAATGGTGGAGGTGACACTGACTCGAGATAAGACCATTACCTTCTTTCTTTGGTGACATATGGAGACTCTAATAAGGAAGGAGTGATGGTTCCTCTGGTTGCATCAAGAACAAGGAGTGGACGAGCATACTTTGATGCTGATGACTCAAAGCAGCATCTCCACCCTATTTTTATTTTTGATGACACCATTACTACTGCATCAGGATCGTCCTTCTCATCTTATTTTTGGTTTTGTCTCTTGTGTATATGTGGATGTCTTCTGGATGTTATAATGAAGAGTCTTCTTGCTTGGTGTGGATGTTGCAACAATGACTAATAGTACCCTGTGGGTGATTTGGTTACTCTCCATCGACAACTCATGAAGAATTTTTTCTTTTTCTTTCCCCTATTATGCAAATGATGGGTATGTGCAAGATCATGATGGGCCAAAAAGTGGCAATATTATGGGTAGTTGTAGGGTATGTGGCTGACGACTTTTTTTAACCCAAAATTGATGAAACAAAAAGGGTTTTTAGATGAGATTCTCAGCTTTCCACTAATATAAATTATTTTTTAATTTGAATTTAATAAATAATTATTATTTATTTTCTATTAGAATTATGACTAAAGTCCTGATCAATAGGTTCATTGAAAAACATCTATAACTTTCAAACGGTATCACATTTTTTGAATCTAAAACATGCATCACATTCTATGCTTCACATACTATAGGATTAAAAAAAGAAAAATTAAATTTCATGAAGTTTTGACCAAGTTAAGTTGGTCGACATACAAGTTTTATATTTTTTAAAAGTTGTAATAAAAATTCATAATTAATTATTTACTTGGGAAAAAATTACAAAAATATATGCATCACATCGAGACATGAGTCCTCTACTTATATATAAAATATTATAAAAAAAATATTATCATTTTATTATGGTTTGGGTGGTCGACAGACACCTACTTATTTTATCCACGAAATTTAAGTACTATTGCATTGAAATTTTAGATTTTCACCAAATAGATTTTATTTATTTTTAAATAAACCTGGTAGTTTTGAAACTACATTCAATTTTCTATAAATTCTATTCTTACATATTTTTGAAATAATATAGATAACTTATTAAATTTTTACGTCAAGTTGCCTAACACTGATTTTGTTAAATTTTTTGCCACTTAAGGGCCTATTTTTTCCATGATGATCTTGCACGTACCTTGATTACATATAATTTTTTGGATAATTTCTCAAATTCAAGTGAAATTGGTTTTGAAATGAAATGTGAAATGTAATTGTAACTTAGCTAGATGCTTGTTGCTTCCTTGTTCTATAAAAAGGGTTTCAAGGATGATTATGGGGGTTCAATTTTTGAGTCTTAGAAGGGTCTAGGTGAAAATCTAACCTCAAAGAGGAGAATAAAGTAAATAGATAAAGTGATGAATATATCAGGAACAAGTTTAGGTTATGAGTCATAATTTAATGATCTTAAAATGGTTTTACCATAACATCAATAACAAGTAGAAAGTATTAGTTCTAAAGTATATACTCTCCCGTGTACTTTTGTTATAGATTATAAATGAAATTGTTAATAATAGTTTCATTTGTCTTCTATTGTTTAACTGAATGAATGAGTTTATTTATGCTTCAATTCAAGGAGCTGATTTGATGCTAAAATAAGGTCATGGGTTTGTGAGGAAAGGATATAGGATTTGGTAAGAAGCTATGTTTTAAACATAGTAAGTTGAATGCTACAAATTAGTATACCAATAATCCTTTAATTATTGAGTTGAATTGTTAGGGTATTACCGATTAACTGCAAAGGTGACTCCATTATCCCCATAGATGAGGCACTGGTCTTTTCATTAGCTTATCTCAGAGTTAATTGAGCTAGTAATGCACCTAACTAGAGGCTTGGAATGATAATGAAATCATAAAAGAATTTAAGTATGATGTCTCAATCTGAAGTATCACCTTATTCCTTACAATGGATAATAACTTATTAAAAGGTTAACCAATTCTTTGATGAATATTGCCTATATTCATTTTAGAGGAATTTGTTTGTGTAGAAATGCTTTTGACCTAATGAGTATCTTATGAGCATAAATGGGATTACCCTTCCGGGTTTCGTAGAGCTCAAAGAGTAGAAGTGAGGGCCTTAAAATCCTTGCTTATGTATTGGCCAATAACTTTGAAAATTATTGAGCATAAGGGTTGGCTACCCTTTATAGGATTTCAAGGTTCTGCTAGAAAAAATAGGTAACAATCCCCAAAAAACATAGTGGAATATTCATCCTCGATCCACCATTCTAACTCTTCCACTAGGTTTGTAGTCAAGTGGATTTTGAGATGATTTTTAATCCACCACCAAACCAATTGGGAGAAGTTTGATTTTGGAAATAGATCCCTTTTCCCAATCAAACATTTTGAACAAGATTTTTTTGATGAATTATCCATCCTTTACACACTTGTGTAAAACCCTAAGTTGTGATTATTAGATTTTGATTTGTCGGTATGTAGGAACACCTTCATCAAATACTACTAGTCAATCTAAATCCATATCTCAAAACAATTACCCATCATTCAAAAAGGAAAACAAATACTTCATAAAGATAAACACACCTCAAGTCACCAATAACATTGACACACATGTAGCTACTGCAAGTAACACTCCTTATTAATTTAGAAAAAGAGAGACAATTCTCACAATTTTCCAATTCTCTTCATGTGATAATGTTACAATTATTAAGTAGTCTTTTTGATGCTAGTAAACCTTTACCATGAATATTTAACAATTTTTTTTTCAATATCATCGTACACTTGGATACAATACAGAATGATTTATTAATCTTGAACACCAAGTGGAAAACTCATCGATTTGAATAGAATCTAGCTAGTCAATGTTAGTGACAAATGAAATAAATTAGGCTCAGTGCCTAACCAAAACTTGTAAATTTTCACCAATTAATTACTAGTCATTCATCAAACTTTGTGCAATATAGTGGTCATGAGGAAGAAGAAGATGATGTGTCCAGCATGACAAACACAATAGAAGTTCAACCTTGTAAGGACTTAACCATATTTTTTCCTAACATTTCTTTCACACATCTGGATGCATCCATAAATGCACTTGATAGTCCTTTGTATGTCACCGGTCAAATTAATGACAAACCCACAAGGGTAATACTCATTGATCCCATGTGTCTAGAGAATGTGATCACTAAAGAATTCCTATTTGTGTGTGAAATTTACAAAGACAATTATGAAAAATTGAAAGCATGGTTAAAACTTATGATGGATATGCGTGTGCTATGATAGTTTTGATCAGTCTCCCACTCAAATTTGGACCCAAAAAATTAGACATTTCATTCACCATCATCCCAATAGTAGACCAATTTTATTTGAAGTTAGGCTATCCATGGCTACACTCAATGAATGTGGTCCTATCCATTATCCATAAGTTTATAAAGTTCCCATTTGAAGATGAAATTCATACAATTTATCATAGTGTATTTAAACCTTGGGCTTCTTATAGAAGTTTTTCACTAGATTATTTTTTCCCTTGACCTATTAAACATATTAAATTTTGTGAAGATAACTTTTCCATATCATATAAAATTTTTAAAGCTAAATGCATAATCAAATTGTCTCTTAGTAATATCCACCGAGGTTCCTCAATCTACTATGACTCCAATATATTTTTTCCTACCCCAAAGGTATTAGAGGAAACCAAGTCCAAACTAGGTATCCTCCCTCGACACTTAGCATGTATGTCATGGTTCCATCTTCACCATCATATAAAATAATAAGGGATAACTATATAATCAAATTGTACACACAAAGGGAAAGAAGTTTTATATACCTAAGAACAAAATAGTCCCCCAACTCATAGTGGTTCCTTCAATTCCTCCTCCAAAAGAAGATAAGAGACCGATGTTAAGAAATACCTCAATTAATCCTTCAAAAGATGAAACTTGTGCAAGAAGAAACATAAGTGAAAAACAATGTAAAAGGAAACATCGTGTCTTAGCTCACCAACTTGATGAAAAATGTGAAACCTTACCTAATGACCAACCTCCCATCTAGACCAACTTCAATAAATTACCTCACGTCCATCCATCATCATCCTCACCTAAATACACTCCACCCTCACCAAACCATGCAATCAAACCTTACCTATTAAATCCTAAAGAAATAATGAAATAAGAGAATATGAATGACATTACTCATGATCATATTGGTCATAAATAATATATTATGATAAATTTGGATAGTGAAGAAGAAGAGGATCATAATGAACTAGCTCTTATATTTTCAATATCGATGAATATAAATGGGGGAAACCATGACGATCCTCTTGCTGAGTGTAATCCACCATGTTTTGAGCCTAGCGATAATCATTGTAAAACACTTTTTGGAGTCCCTTTAGTGTATTATCTTCCTTCCATTTATGATGTGAAATATTGGGATACATACAATTTTATTTAGATCAATTTGCATCTGTAGTACTATTTGTGTATGTTTTTATGTGTTTGATTGTACGTGATGTGATCTCCCATGATGTGTTTCTTGGTGTGTCTTTGTGTTAGGTAGGTTTCTTTTGATGAACCTTATTGTTCTTGTTGGCACATAAATACAAAGGAAAATAATATTTTGTGAGATTCATCTATATGTATCTCCAATCTTCTTTATGTCAAGGGTATGTGGAGGATCATGATGGGCCAAAAAGTGGCAATATGATGGGTATGTGGCTGACAACTTTTTTTTAACCAAAAATTGATGAAATGAAAAGGGTTTTTAAAGGAGATTCTTAGCTTTCCACCAATATAAATTATGCTTTACTTTGAATTTAATAGGTAATTATTATTCATTTTCTATTCAAATTATGACTAAAGTCCTAATTGATAGACTAATTGAAAAACTTCTATAGCTTTCAAATGGTATCACATTTTTTGAATCCAAAACATGCATAACATTCTATGCCTTGCATGCTATAGGATTAAAAAAAGAAAAATTGAATTTCATGAAGTTTTGACCAAGTTAAGGTGGTCAGACATACGAGTTTTTAATATTTTTTAAAAATTGTAATAAAAAATTCATAATTAAATATTTACTTGGAAAAAAATTACAAAAAAATAAGAATCACATCGGGACATGAGTCCTCTACTTACATATAAAATATTATAAAAAAATATTATCATTTTATTGTGGTTAGGGTGGTCAGATAGACACCTACTTCTTATTTTTTCCCTGAAATTTAAGTACTACTACATTGAAATTTCAAATTTTCACCAAATAGATTTCTTTTTTTTAAACAAACCTAGTAGTTTAGAAACTACATTCTATTTACTATAGATTCTATTCTTACATATTTCTGAAATAATATAGATAACTTATTCAAATTTTTATGTAAAGTTTCCTATCTCTGATCTTTCTAATTTTTTTGCCACTTAAGGGCTTGTTTTTTTCATGATGATCCTGCACATACCCTCAAGAACATTTTTTTGTCTTGTGTTTTCCTTTTGTGAATGATGTGCAAGATATTGAGACATTTAGGTCTCTTCTATGTTGACCCAAAATTCTTGTTATATTGTCTTAATATCTCATTACTTCATTGTATTCGTAGTTCCATGAGTCTTGAAAAATGAGTCAGATTCTAAGCATAATCATATTATATTATCTATGGTCTATACTGACCCCAAATTTATGGATCCCTTATGTGACATATTTTATCTTGTTTTGTGGCTTTGTCTTGGGGGAAACCCCTTATCTTAAGTTAGTCTTATTGGAAACATATCATTGGCATAGGGATTTCCAATAAGCTCTCATGGCCTTTCATGTTGCATATATTGTATTACTCTATATTAAAGGTGAATTCTCATAGCTAGTGTTAGCAATTACTTTAAGGTGGGGTCATACATTCAATTATGTGCTTCACTTCATTCACACGTGTTGAAATCTATGATGCATTGGCTTAGATTTTTGTTCATTTTTATAGCACTTTATCAGAGTTATTGGGACTATAACTCTTGGTATGGTTGACATAGGATCAAACCTAGTGAAAACCAGTCCTTACTAGACCTTACATGTTTCTCATTTGCCACTTTCAAAAATCACACATAGTGAATATTAGATTTCACTAGCCTATGGTGCTTTGGTTCATGGTTCACCTAACAAATATCAAACTTTGTTAGCTTCTGAATCATTAATGCCTTAGGTATATATGCTAGTTATATTTTTATGGATCTTTCTAATCTATGGTTTTCATACCCTCTTCACATGTTTACATTGCTTCTAAGTTGATTCTAATCACTTTTGCATATTCAGAGAAGAGAAAAGTGAATTGAAAGAGTGATGAAGGAAATTCAAAGCAATTTGGTGTAGAAGATTCAAACCCTAGATCTTGTTGAGCACGTAAAAGGTATTTACAACTATTTGTGCTTTGTGGGTTTGGAATAGAAGTAATTTTATAAGTATTTGAGATCAAATTGCAGATATAATGGCTACACTAACTATAGTTAACATCATAGAGAGACCCAGACCTAAGTTTAAAAGATATTCATGGAAAGTATTTGAAAATGATCCCGAATGTGCCTTTTCAAAGATTCCTTCTAGGGTTTTACCCATTGAGGACACAATGGTTTACATTCATGAAAAATTGGATAAATACATTCACCAGAAAGTCAAGGATCTATGGACTAAGGAGTTGAATGGAGATGATTTCTTGATAAAAATAGAATATTCTAACCCAGTACAAAAGAAATTAGATATCTAGAACTGGTTTCCCAACTACAATAACAATTTGGATGCAAAGTAGGTGAGGATTGCATTGAACATAACACATGATGAATTTATGTAGACAGACATGCCCAAAATCATCTCTAAGAAAGTAATCAAAGTTGTAATTGGATTTTGTGATACCAAACCTATATCCATACTAAATTCTATGTAGAACGAAGTAGTTATGGAGTTGACCAATGCTTCATTTGATAGAAGAGCACTAACTACAAAACCTATCACTAATCCTGCTATGAAGTATGCCTCAATTATGATAGGTCACAACATTTATTTCACAAACAGGGATAATTTTGTGTTTGCAATGACAATATATGTTGCTTATGATATGGTAGTTAATGGGAAGCACTATGACCTATGCGAGTTGCTTCAACAAATTTTTGAAAATCTAAAAAAAACTAGGGTAAGGAAGTATTCTTTCAAATTTGGGACCTTAATTGTGTGTTTGTTATTTTACTTTATGAGGGAGCTACCTGAAAGAAGAGACATTGTTTGGGATAGAAGTAGACCATTAGCTCATCAAATTTTTGACTACATTCACAACATTGGTGATTACAAAGCTCAAGATAATGCATTGGCTGTATTCTTTGCAGTATTCTAAAACAACATGCACATGATAGCTCGAGAGGATTCCCTAGAATCTTGTAGACAAGTATGCAAATCAGATCACTTTTCTTGTTTATATAGATGAATGCATAATAGAGGCTATTGAACCTAGTACAATATGGATTGAACCTCTTGGTTATGAAGTTTTAGAGAAATATGTTGAAGCACACATTGAATTGTTGCTGAAGAGTCCTAAGGACCCCTCTCTACCTAGACATGGTACATTTGAAGAAAAATAATAATAGGTGCACTTGGAAACATCAACACTACAAGAAACAAAAGAGTAACAAAACAAGTAGATCAATACTTTGTGTTACATGGAATTTCAAAAGGTGAAGTAGATAGGTTAAGGGAAATTGCTACAGAAAGGGATGTCAAAGAAATTGGTGAGTCCTTTGGACCATGATGATTTGGAAGAAAAACTTCCACCCCTTCCTCTACATTGCCAAAATCCTCTGGTGCTACAACTATTAAAGGAAAGAAGGTTGATCCTAATGCTCTTGCATTAGAAGGAGTGAATGCACCCTTTGCACCCTCCAAACCTAGTACCCAGACCAAAAAAAGGAAGAATGTGCCTTTGGTAGTATCCACTGCTACCTCTAGAAGGAGGAAGAAAATAAAGGAATTTTGAGGGAAGAATCTAAGTGTTGTAGAAAAAGAGATTGAGCTTAGATTGGAAGAAGAAAAAATCACTAGAAATAGGAGTAGTGCCACTACAAGGGGTAAAGGTGCATCTCAAGAAGCAAGCACTGGAGCAAAGAAACAAAAAAAATGATATCATGAAAAATTTAGAAGAAGAGAAGATATAATTGGAAAAGGAGGATTTTATAGTACATGTCCACAAGAAGCTGAAAAAGAAGAAATAAAAGAAATTAGAGGAAGGCTCTCCAGAGCAAAAGAACAAGAAAGAAAAATATCATGTGGTAAGAGCTTGGACGCTAGTGAAGTTAGATGTTTTGGTTAGCAATATGTTAGAACATGATGATTTGTTGGAAGGGACTACAAATTTTTATAAAGATGTAGATGAAGGTGATAAGAAAACCATCATAGAAGTCATGATTAGGTACATGATTATTTTAGAGGTTGATATAAACAATATTCAAGATAAAGCTCCTACAATTTTATGGAATGCTTTCATGGAAAGAAGACATGAAGAAAATAAAGAGGAAGATAAGAAGAAATATGATGCCTTGGAGGAAATTGGATCCTCCCTATCTAAAAATGACAAGGCTACACTATTAGAAGTATATACAAAAGAATTTAGAGTGAAACAAAGGGTCACCATCCTCATGGGAAGAGAAAAGAGAAAACAAAAAAGCTAAAATAAGATACAGTAAATATAGTTAGAGACATAGAAAAGAAATTTGGGATGATTACAACTTCATCATCTAGAACAACTCAAGAAAAGGAGCATGATAGTGTAAAGAGTGCTGATGTAGAGGAAAATATTCCTTTGGATACCAATTTACCTATTTTTAAAGAAGTCTTAGAAGAAGAAAATGTAGATGATCACACTGCAAATGAAAATCCTTTATTTGACATAGAGAATGTGGTGTCCTCTCCATTGGTTGAAGAAACAAATGATTCTCCAAAGACTATAGCTCCTTTTGAAGACACTAACATGGCCACTGATGTTGACAAAAGTCAGAATGTAGGACAAGAACACGAAAAGGAAAAAGGAAAAGAATGATGATAATACTAGTAAACAAAACAAAGAAAATAATCAAAATAGTCAAAATGGAGAAGAAGGACAAGGAGAAAGGGAAGAGAAAAAGAAGAAAGATGATGAGGAGAAGGAGGATGAAGGAAAGGATAAGTAGAAGGAAAACCCCTCCAAAAAGAAGAAGAAGAAGAAGAGAAAGGAGAGAATAAAGAAGAAACTAAAGTTGAAAGGAATGAAGAAGAATCCCAAAAGACCATGGAATCATCAAAGTCATCTGGAGAATCCTCTAGAAATACACTCAATGGTTTTCTGATGAGACAAATAAGGATTTAATCGACTATACCACCCCAATTGCTATAGCTCTTGATGTACCAAGGTAGTGTGGATCTTGAAAAGATCTCACTAGTTCAAAGATTGGAGCTTGAAGATGTATTCCACGCCTCCAGAAGAAAAGAAATCATAGAGATTCATCAAAAGGATATAAATTTGATTAATGAATCCATCAAGTCTCTACACGATGCTAACCCCAGTGCTACAATTGATAAATATTTGACTCATGTTGATAATTTAAAGTTTTTGGTTGATTCACCTAGGGAATATACCTCCAATTTGAAGGAGAAAACTAAAAAAGAAGTTGAATTAAGGTTTTCTGAAAGGAGATTACTTGGGCTACATGACAAATGTGAAATTGCACATAGCAAGGTGATGGAATGTCTAAACGATGTATATGAATGTGAAGATGAGGCCAATACCCTGTTCTTGTATTCCATGCTCCAAGGTGGTTGAATACCACTCAAGGAATTAATGACTTAATAGACTCCATAGAGTCACAAATATCTAATGCCTCTAGAGCTTATGACCTTGCTCAAGATAGGGGCTATGCCTCTTGGACTCCCATCATAGATCTACAAAATAAGTTTTTCACCTTGCAAAGGTAGAAAGAAGATGTTATAATGCAGTTTAGACAACTTGGAGACTTGGTGAAGTGAAAGGATATGCAAGTATCTAGTGCTCTTGCTAAAGTTGAAAAACTTGCAAAGATAAACCCAAACCCAAATACTCTAGAAGAGGGTGAGGAGAACATAGTAAAATTGGAATCATTATATAACTCACTTGCTGCATCCATAAAGATTTGGATTGAAGGAAAATTTACATGGCAAGAAATCCTTAAGGAGCTTGAAGGTGCCTCCTTCTCCAGGTGAAAATATTTCACTTGTATATTATTTCATCATTTTTAGTTGTGTTCAAATTTTCCTTGTACATATGGTCATATCAAATTTTTGGGATAGCTCCCTAAGGGGGAGTCAGTATATTTTAGTTGTTTTTTGTACATATACATCAAATTTGAGAGTCTACACATGTGTGTTACCAGTACACTCTTTGTCCTTGATGTCAAAGGGGGTGAAAAATTGAAAATAATGGAAAACAATTGAGTATAATTTTGAAGGTGATTTGAGAAATCAGACAAAGGGGGAGATGATGCTTAATGGGGGAGATCATGTATGCTTGAAGTTTTTTGGTCTAGTGTATGTTTTGAGTTTTGGAGATTCATTTTTGGCACATGTTTCCAACAATAAAAAAGGGGGAGATTGTTGAAAGAATGAAGAAGGAACCCTTTGAATGTGTTGTCATTGATGCCAACATCAATTGTTGACAAATTTCCCTAATCTGGTGAACAAAATGTATATATTTTAATCTGGTTTTTTTGTCTAAAATTTCTCATATAAATAGATCAAATCAAGAGGTTACAATATGTTATTATTTAATATTTGGTACATCTATTATCAAGATTTCAGCTATTTTGGGTAAACAGGTTGAAATTTACAAGTGACAAAAGTTTGACATTTAGTTTTTTGCTTATACATTATGATTGGGTAGGTGTAATATGGTCAACATTCCTTTAGTGTTGAGAATAAGATTTAGCAATTTTGGGAGATTTCTCACAGGTCTCATTACTATATATACTCCAGATGGTGAGTGTTTATATGATCAGATGGATCATTAGTGTGTGATCAATTGGCTTATTTTTAATTCTTGGTTGACCTAATTCATGTTATGTGTTGTAAAGAATAAGTATGCATTACGGATGTTAGTAGGACCTATTTGAGGTCCATGCTAACCTAAATCAAGTATTGCACATTTGGTCTGAGCAGGAAGATGTTTTTGAATTGTGTGTGGAGCTGACAAAGCTATCTTGAATTAAAATAGGGCTACTAATAATTAGGCTGACCTAATTGTTGTATGCGAATGTAATTGGGTATATATGTAGGAAATTTTTGAGTTGTATATAGAGATGATATGTAATATGATGTACACGAGATTTTCCATTGTGTGAATATGCAAATTTAGATGTGTGAGATCAAAATAAGTACAAAATTATTGTTGAGTGACTACTAAGCAAAGTAGTATTTTGTATTAAGAGCTTCAAAGGAACTGAATTCAACACAAGGAAGGTGCACTTTGTATCAATTCACACTCTAGCTATGTAGCCACTTTTTTTGTATCTAATTCTAGTTGTGAGGCTTATAAGGATAGTGTGTCTTGATAGTGAGTCATTGTAATATCTTATGATTGGTTATAATATATTGTGAGCTAATCCTCATCATGGTTTTTCCCTTTTTGGTTTTTCCACACAAAAAACCTGATGTTCATGTGTTATGTGATCTTGTGATTCCTTTCATGCTTTCATTTATTGTAGTAGCTAGATAGACTTTGTTAATCAGATGGTTTGTAATTAATTCTTTATATACAATACTAATTCGCCCCCGCCTCGGTATTTTGGGTGTTCAACATCTAATATAGGTAGGCGAAGTATGAAGCCTCTGATTCCCATGAGGTGATACTTAGGTAGGGTCACCATGAACCCTCAAGGTTTAGGTTTTTGTCTAGAAATGACCCTAGTTGTATGAGCTTAACACTTTTTTGTAAGTATATATGTAGTGATGTTGATCTATTGTCACCAAGATGAATGAAGAACTTTTGTAGTTAGTACTTCAAATTTAAATGAAGATGCTTGGTCGGTTTAGTTGGTAGTGATGCTAATTGAATATGAAAAAAATTGTAGTGCCTGAGTGGAAAATTTTACATTTCCCAAGAGGTGGATATTACAATATCTATTTTTTTGTTCTTATATACTAGGTAGATGTATTGGCTAGTTATCCATACATTTTGATGTGATGGAACACATCCTATATATACACTCTTGTATTTTTTTTATTTATGGAGATGGCCTTCTATCTCATTAATTTGATCAACATTTTTTAAAATACTAGTACTTTTTGTTGTACCATCTGTATCATTAACTATTAGATTGTTTCTTCAATTAAAATCTATGCATTTTTTGAGTAGTGTCATTTTGGTCACTCATGTATATTTTTTCCTATTTGATCCTAATTTTCATTTTTATTGTATTTGAGGTTCTTTAGTTCTAGTAGTATAGTAGTTATTCTTTGGAAATTTTTTATGTATTCTTCATGCTTTAGTGGAGTTTTTAATGTTCATCTTCATATTTCTCATCTTTCAAGGACAAATTTTTGGAAGGATTCTTAGTCAATTTCATGTTTTCTCTTTTGGAGAGGAGTATTTTCTTATGAGGTTTCTCCTTTCCTCAATTTATATTAGAATTTTGTTCATGAGTACTTCATCATTTCTTGTTGTTGGGACCTATATTTTGAAGTATTTTTTTCTTTTATTTTTCCTCCCTATATTGCACTTAAGGGGGTGTTTTTTTGCATGGGGTATATTACATTAAAATTTCCTTTTTAGATCATTTTACTACTATTTTGGTCAAGTTTACTTTGGGAATTTGTAGTTTATTCCACATTGATTGTACATGTGCTTATCTTATGTGTATCTACCTATTTATTTCATATGAACATACTCTTGTATTCATATTGAATCCTTATTATGGATTATGGTTATTTGATTATTTTGATCATATTGTATTTGTTTATGAAAGGTAGAAAATTGGTGGACCTTTCTACCTTTAGGGTTTAGGTACCTAAAAGGGGCAATTTTCACTAACTTTCACTAAAGAATAAACCATTGAGATCTCAATGCAAAGGAGAAAGAGATCTTGCAAGAGGGTTGTCCTAGGTGCTGAATATGATCTAATGAGGGGTTCACCATCGAGTCTAAAATTGGAAATGACAATGAAATGCAAAACCCTAGTTGAATGAAAACTTCAATTAAATGACTTAGAGATGCAAATGAAACAAAACATAAAGCTATAAAATAGGGTGTGCACCTGGAAACTTGAAGATGAGTGGAAGAAGTCTTGAAATGTTGGAAATTCTACCTTTTTGACCTAGTGGGACTCATTTGCCATTCTAGGAAAATTAGTCCCAGTTTTGGTTTCTTGCACAGGAGCAGGTTTCAAATGAAAGGGTATCTGAATATGCAAATATTTTTGAAAAACACCTACAGTGGGACTCATTCACCACTTGTGGTGAATGAGTCCAGTTTGGATTTTCTAGAACTTCAATGTCTGAATCTAGTCTTTAGTGTCTGCTCTTTCTGCTTCTATAGGTTTCTAGATTCAAAATTCTTATTTCGGGTCTATAGATGACCTTTTAGTGAAGATTATGACCTTACAAATGGAAAGACAACTCCAACAATCTTGTAACCTAATCTTCAATGATGCTTCAATCTCCAAGACACCTAGATTTGCAATCACACATGTAAAGAGAAGAAAAACTTGATGATTGCTAGATAATTAAACCAAATGATGAAATAATGAAAATGAAACATGAAATATAGGACATGAAACATTAAAAATGGTACCTTGAATGATGTATTGTAAATGATGTCTTGTGAGTCTACCACTCAACATGAAATGACCATGAAGGATGTAGATCTTGATCTTGACAATAGGTGCAAAACAATGCATGATCTTGGATCTTCAACGTTACATAAAAACTCTAGCTCAATCACATGATTGATGCTTGATATGCTTGACATGATGATGGATCTTGAATTGCTGCAACAATTGATGAAGATTTTTTCCCTTGAATGCCTTAAAACTGATCTTGAAAGCTATCTTGATGACCTTGTGAAGACTTGGAATGCTTAACTCTTGCTTGCTTGTTTTGATATCATGTATGATTATGTAAAATAATGATTTGAAAGCTTGTTTATATAGGGAATGCACTCAAATGACCATTTATTTGATCCAAAAGGCTGACATAGAAGGAACTTGAACTTAAAACCCATTTTTTCCTGCTCAAACTGTGAAAATAGGCCAAATGGGACTCATTCACCAACCTAGGTGAATCAGTGCCACCTAGATGGGACTCATTCACCCAAAGTGGCGAATGGGTCCCACAGGGCCTATTTTGCTTGCTAAAATGTTGGGGAGTGTGCAAATTAAGCTTATATGTTGATATTGTCAAGTTTTTTTATTGAAATATACCTCAAGATGCATAATATGGGATCATAGGGTCCTATTAATCATGATATAAATGTCATGAATACAATAGGGCCCAAAATCCAATGTGAAAGTGTAAATAAATACACTTTACAACACTAAATTAAGGAAAACTTGGGTCTATTTAGCTTAGAAGGGTCCTAAATCCAATGTGAATGTGTAGAACACATTACAACACTAGATTAGGTATATTTGATTTACAAGCCTCCTGAATTTAATGTGAATGTGTAAATAAACACACTTTACAACATTAAATTAAGGTAGAGTTAAGTTAATTTAGCTTAAAAAGGGCCCACGACCTAATGTGGATGTGTAAAACACATCACAACACTAGATCAAGGTGACATTAAGTCCAATTTATCATTAATTATTCCCAAATCAAGTG
>VDFB02281492.1:700637275-700690771 GCA_007258455.2 Sequoia sempervirens | reverse complement strand
ATTGCTTGAAGATTCTTGATGCTTGTCTCTTGAAAAATACTTTCTAATGAACCAAAAAGAAAATAGGTGGTGCTTTATAACCTAGGTCATTGAATACCACTATTTTCTAATGGTCACTTAATAATGTCCTAGGAATTCGAATTGGATTGAATATCAACCTCAAACGCGAGTCAATTCTCAACAAGGAAGACCTAGAAAGGGGTTCTTTAAGCTTTGAGGTGTTCATGACCAAGCAAAATATTGGAAAAGACAACTTAACATTCAACTTACAAAACATAGTAATGCAAACTAAATGAAGGATGAAAATGATGAAATTATGTAATAAGAAGTTGGGATATGTGTACCTGGGAAGTTTTGATATGTGATGAGGATTCTGAAAATGCAAAAATGCTATGAAAATGTGCAATGCAGGACTAAGATGCCGTTACTATTGTCTTAGTCTTGTTGCTATTTTTTAGGGTAGATGCAGAATCTTCAGATGCTAAAACTGGATCTAAAAGAATCTCTACAAAATACCTTCAGGAGGACTAAGACACCCTAGGTGGCAACTTAGTCCCATTTGGAATTTCTTAAATCTTTGAATGTGGTCCCGAGGCTCAATGTCTGCACTTCCTTCTTTTTAGATTTCAGGTCCTGAATCTTCTGGATTTGGCCTATAGGTGAGTTTTTGTGAAGATGAAAACTTTGCAACTTTTCACTTCAAATGATCTTCAAGTCTTCAACCTAAATCTGCAATCACAAACATGCAAGAGAGGAAAAAATTGTTGATTGTTAGTGAATGGGGTTTTTCCTTGGTCAAACCACTTGTGGGTAATTAAACCTTGAAATAAAATGAAATAGAGGTTAATTATGAATGAACATACAATATTGCAACTCACCAAACCCTTGTTTTGAAGTCTGCAAAGTAGTGTGAAATGACTAGCTTAAATGTAGATCTTGAAATGCTTGAATGGTTGATAGATCTTGACTTGAATTGCTTGATTGAATCAAAACCATACATCACAAATGTTAGCTCAAAAACACACATGACACAAAAAGATATTTGATATGATTCTTGAATCTTGATGATGGCTCCAAATGCTTGATGAACTATACTTGAATGCTCTTGTGAACTCAATTATGCTATTAGGAATTCTCTCAAAAAATCTTGTATGAAAATGAATGAAAGAACATTGTATTTATACTTATCTATGCTTAATATCCCAAAATTACACACAAAAAGCTGACATATGAATTCATTAATTAAAGGAGGATAAATCCTGACAAGATTTGAAATTAAATCCTAAAAATAACCTAAGGGGAACTAAGATGCTCTAGGTGGCGTCTTTGTCCTGAGGCATGAAACTTGGGGAACAGAATCCAAAAAGGGGCCCATTTAGGGTGCACTTGAAATCAGGGTCCCAAGACCTTTAGGGGAAATAAGCCCTAGGTGGTGTCTTAGTCTCAACCCAAAAATTATGGACACATAGCCAAAATCATTAAATTATCATTTCCCCTTTGAGGTTTGTTGGGATTAGCCATAAAAAGATATAGTTTATTAGGCTTGTGGATGTAGAACAAGAGCAATTAAGACATAAATAAGGATAAACAAAGTAAGGTGAGCCCAAAAAAGTGTGAAAATGCAAGTGTATACATTTTCCTATGCTACATTTAGCCCCCACTTTAGTGAGAGGATGAACTTTCTTGAAACTCAAACTAAAGTAGTCAACGACACAATCAAGAGGGGTGCAAATGTACAAATGGTAGTAAGATAGGATGAAAATAATCAAGAGGGTGGCCAAGCCCCTAGGATCAAGATCCTATGACAAACCAACATAGGAATAAAGGAACACGCTTGTAGATGATATATGAAGCTATAACCAAATCATAAAAATACACCATCAAAGACAAGAAAAGGAAAAAGGAAAAAAGAAAAATAAAAATGCAATGGATCAAGCTTTGACTGGCCATCCAATACGCTATGGACCAAGTCTAGGCTGTTTATCAAAAATTTTTTTACAAGTGGAACACATTGTCCACTATGCAAACAAAAAGCATGGTCACAAGGGATAGTGAAACTAGTTGTCCACTAGGTGAACCCCAAGAGGTCCATATCAACATCATAACCCCATGACTATGATAAGGACACAAATAAAATACACTCTCACAAGGGCTAGTGAAGCTAGTTGTTCACTAGGTGAGCCCCAGGAAACTATATCAAATCAATACCTCCATGAATTTAATAAGGTACAAAAAGAAAACACAACACAAAAATAAAGAGAGATGTTCAAAGGGATTTTTCTTAGTTCATGTGAGGTCTTAATCTTATGGGAAATTGTTCCTAATGTCTCTAAGAGAGGACCAATGAAAGGATAAAAGATTCGCAGCTTAGGTAATTTAGTGCATCACATCACTACTAAGAGGAATGTGATATGCTAAGATAGATCAAGCTCTTGAAGAACATTACTCCCAATGTCACCACAAAGAGAAAACCGCATCTCATGAAATAATAAAATTACATCAAGGAACATGGAAAAATTCCAAAATAATGCCAATGTATGCCCCCACTTTAAAGAAATTTCTAAACACCATGCTGTGAGCAATTACTTTAAAGTAGCCAAAACATGAAAAAGGAAAAGAGGGTTCCCCCCAAAAACAAGTAAGGGATCTATGGATTCAGGGTTAGTATTTATCTTTGTTGCAATAATATTAGAGAGCTCAAAATTGTCATCATTCCAAAAATACACATAGAACTGGAAGAATGACACAAAGAGAGTGAAAAAAAGGAAAATTATTTTGGGCTGGCATGCAAGAGACATAAGGTGTCTTGATGCCTTGCATCATCCCTAAAAGGAAAACACAAGAAAACAATGAAAAGAGAAATGAAAATAAAAGGTCCAAACTAATGAAAAGTCTTGTTTAGTATATGCAGAATGCAGATCACAAGCTAGAGAGATAACATCAAGTGTTGTACTAGGAGAATTAACAGGTTCAACATGTGGTGCATCACTCGGTTTAAGAGGATCATCACAATTATTATCATTTAAGATCATAGAAGATGAAAATAGAAAATTCAACTCGTTATGCACTTGCTCATCAATTTTAACGGTTTCTTCATCGTCATCCAAGCTAACCACAACAAGAGGATGAATGATAATATCCATAGAAGGTGTTGGTCCTTGTTATGTTGGAGACATAGGAGTTGTTTGTTCTGGTAATGGAGGAGGCTCATTGTTTATTGCTTCTATCAAGTTCATATTTTAATTTTCTATGTAGTTTTCTTCGTTCATCTTTTGAGAAATAGCATGATGTCTATGCCTATGCTCTCTAGTATTTATATTCATTTTATTATGGTTTTCAAGTTGCATTTGTGTAGGAGTGAGTTTTTCAACCATAGATTTCTTTTGTTCTTGTGAGGGAGGAACAGAAGAAACCATGTAAGGTTGTTCAACCACTTTCTCTTTGGATTTGTAAATTTGATTAGGAGGTGGATTAGGACTTGTTTGATTTTCTCTTGTTATTTTTTAGGAAATAGGAAAGGGATTTTTTATGGATGGTTCTTGGCCAGTCAGAAGGGTTTTAAGCTCGAAATTATTTGCATCAAAGTGTGGAGGTTCAATCATAGGTGTAGGAAAATTTTCAAGGGATAACAAGGCTATGTATTTTGCTTTGAAATTTTGGTAGGATAGGAAAAGGAACAGACAACAAACAACATAGAGAGGGTTTTGAGACAAAAACCCATAGAGGGACTAAGATGCCAGGAAGGGCATTTTAGTCCTAGTAGAGGGTTTTCTTAGAAAAATAGCAAAGTTTGGGTTGATAACAGTGTTCCCAGGTTTCCTATTTAGGGAGTTGATGTTTAGAAATAAGAAAATGTCCAAATGAATGCAAGAAAAAGTGACTAGTGCTAAGCAATTGAATGCAAATTTGAACACATTTTTTTCAATTTTTGATGCAATAACAATGTAATTAGGATGATGAACAATGCACTTTTTAGTTTTTCAATGAGATGAGATGATGCAAGAAATAAAAAATGCAACCTATATGCACTTTCACTAATGCAAGATGCAATGCAAGAATGAATGCAACCTAGATCTATGACATTAATGAACTCCAATCAGAAAATGAATGCTCTATAATGTCGAGTTTACCAAAATAAACAATAGGGGAATGGGTGCTTTATAACCTAGGTCATAGAGCACCACTTTTCTCCTATTATCATTCAATAATGTCCTAGGAATCTGAATTGGATTGAATATCAACCTCAAAGGTGAATCAATTCTCAACAAGGAAGACCTAGGAAGGGGTTCTTTAAGCTTTGAGGGGTTCACCAAAATACAACATAACATTCAACTTACAAAACCTAGTAATGTAAAGTAAATGAAGGATGAAAATGATGAGATTATGTAGCAGGAAGTTGGGATATGTGTACTTGGGAAGTTTGGAAATGTGATGAGGATTTTAGAAATGAAAAACTGCTACAAAAATGTGTTATAGAAGACTAAGATGCCCTTATTGTTGTCTTAGTCCCATTGCTATTTTTTGGGGTAGATGTAAAATCTTCAGATGCCAGAATGGGATCTGAAAGAATCTCTATGAAATACCTTCAGGAGGACTAAGAGGCCCTAGGTAGTGACATAGTCTTGTTTGAATTTTTGACATCTTTGAATGTGGTCCTGAGGCTTAGTGTCTGCACTTCCTTCTTTTCAGATCTCAAGTCCTAAATCTTCTAGATTTAGCCTGTAGGTGAGTTTATGTGAAGATAACAACTTTGCAACTTTGCACTTCAAATGATCTTCAAGTCTTCAACCTAAATCTACAATAACAAAGATGTAAGATAAAAAAAATGTTGATTGTTAGTGAATGGGGGTCTACCTTAGTCAAACCCCTTGTGGGTAATTAAACCTTGAAATAGAATGAAATGGAGGGAAATAATGAATGAACAACATGCAATGTTACAACTCACCAAACCCTTGTTATGAAGTCTACAAAATTGTGTGAAATGGATAGCTTGAATGTAGATCATGAAATGCTTGAATGATTGATAGATCTTGACTTGAATTGCTTGCTTGAATCAAAACCCTACATCACAAATGTTAGCTAAAAAACACACAAGATGCAGGAAGATCTTTGATATGATGCTTGAATCTTGATGATGGCTCCAAATTCTTGATGAACTACACTTGAATACTCTTGTGAACTCAATTATGCTATTAGGAATTCTCTCACAAAATTCTTGTATGAAAATGAATGAAAGAACCTTGTATTTATACTTATCTATGCTTAATATCCTGAAATTACACTACAACAAGCTGACTTATGAATTCATTAATTAAAGGAGGCTAAATCCCAAAAATAAACTAAGGGGGACTAAGACACCCTAGGTGGCATCTTAGTCCCGAGGCATGAAACTCAAGGCACAAAATCTAAAAAGGTACCCATTTAGAGTGCACTTGAAATCAGGGTCCTAGGACCTTTGGGGGACAAAGATGCCCTAGGTGGCATCTTAGTCTTGACCCAAAAATTAGGGACACATAGCCACAATCATTAAATTATCATTTCCCCTTTTAAGGTTTGTCAGGATTAGCCATAAAAAGATATAGTTTATTACACTTTTGGATGCAAAATAAGACCAATTAAGACATAAATAAGGATAAACAAAGCAAGGTGGGACCAAACAAGTGTGAAAGTGCGAGGGTATGCATTTTCCTACACTACAACTGAAAAGTGCTTAGATTGATAAAAATGACTTAGAAGCTTGCTTATATAGTCATTAACACCTAATTGACTGTTATCTAGATCTCAAAGGTCGACATCCACTGAAAATTTGAATTGAAATGGTGAATTTCCTGCTCAAAATTGAAAAAGACCTCAGATGGGACTCATTCGCTACCCTTAGCAAATGGGTCCCACCTAAGGGGACTCATTCGCCCAAGGTGGAAAATGAGTCCCACCTTAGTTTTTTGAGATGGATTTTCAAGATTTTCGGTGTTTTGAATGATTTTATGGGATTTGTAGGTGAAATGAGCCTCAAGATCTGAAATAATGGGTCTTAGGAGCCTATAAATGATGATTTTAAAGGATAGTGAATGCAAGGGTGCCAAAATAGTTCCAAATTAATTGTGAAATTGCCTTGCTTTCAAGAGCGTAGAATTTTCTAGAGTACAATTTAATTATCTTTAACACATCTTGACCTTATTATAGCTAATTGAATACATAATATTAACCAAAAGATACTAGGATTGAATTTATTAATAAATTGTTGATCGTTATATTTGAGGATAAAATTAATGATGATTATATTTCTACCCAAGCACATATTTTAAATAATGACATACTTCACTCTCCTATTTTAGTATAGATTAGATTTGATATTGACACTATTTATTTAGGCATCTTGGTCATTCAAGAGGTTGGAATCCCTATGCTTAAGAAATATTTATAGGTTCAATTCTCTATGAATTTGGTTTTAGGTAGATCATGAGTTGATTTGATTATAATTATAAGGTCTTTATATGCATATTCCTCTAAGGGATTGCATTGCATAGTGTGGTCAAGTTTCACATATTTGTGGCTCATTGTAAATCTAAAAAAAATCTCTATCATAAATCTTTTCTTGTTTGATCTCCACTGTTCTTCCTTGTTAGATTCTATTGTAAACTCTGCATGCATGTTTTTGGTTGTTCATTCAATTAGGATGTAATTTATACACTAAAATAAAAAGATAAAAAAATAAAGAGAAAACCCAGACATGTGTAGGAGTGGATGGGCTCACTAAAATGAAATGAAGTAAAATAAAATTATTCCTCTTCAAAAATATGTAGGATAATTAAAATAATAAAGTAAATGGATAGACATTTTATAAGTGAACAATGATAATTAGATTAAACATGATGTAAGTTCAAAAAATAGTCATAAATAATTTATTGATGCATAGAAATATTAGAGTTAACTAGACGAGTTCTTCAAAATATTATCATTATAATTTTTTTAGCACTTATTTTTGGTCTATCTTGATGCCAAGATTTATCAATTATAGGGAACATGTGTCAATAATTCTCAATTGTTCCTTGTATTTTGATGCAATTATGTTTAATGATCTCTAAGCATAGCCTATGTAAACATGAACTAGGGATAGTCCTTAAAAATTACTCCAAAAATTGTAAGTGTAATATTTTTTGCTTCAACATGGCACATAATGTCTAGTTGGTATCTCTATTTGAACCTAATTTAAAAATCTACAAAATTTAAAATTTAGGGACTAATTCAATCAATTATGAAATTGATCTAGGTCAATCCTAGTAGTTTTATGTATTTGCCAAAAGGGCAAGTAAAGTTGATATAGAGGATTAGGACTATTCCCGAGGAGTGAGCACAAATGAAACTAGACACAATTTAGATTATTTGTCAATTCTTAGTAGAAAACCAATGGAAAACTGTAAGGTATGTAATTTTCACTATTAGTCTTTGATAAATTTGTTCTTGATCCTCATGTTCACTAATAAATATTTATTCCTTTAAGTAAGATTTTGCGATAAGATTTTCTTCCATCTAATTTTCTTATCCTATAACTTCCATTTGTTGTTATTTAATAAGAATGCTATTCACTCCACCCTCACTTTCTCCTGCCACCATCCATGTCCTAGAAAAGATGAGATTATCTAAGTTACAACTTTACTTGAAATACAAAGTAATTTAAAGATCCAATAGTCATACAACTTATACATTCTTAATAAATAATCTTATCTTTAAAAAATAACTTCACTCTTAAACCATTTGATATTTAAAAATAACACATAAAAATAATAAATAATTTTATTTTGTCCATTTGTGTTTTGTAATCTTTATATTTATCAAAATAGAGGTAACCATTTAGACGAATACAATACTCAAGAATATTAATAACAATAATGTCTTCAGCGAGAGTTTTGCTTCTGTTAGCATAACAGATTGATACATGAAGTGGCTTTACATGGCACAAAGAGCTCACTTCTTCGATTAGTGTTCGTACTGTAATGATGTATCATGGACAGATTTAGAAAATTTTAAATACTAACCAGCCAGGCGAAATCCTCTTTTTTCGCATCAAAACACCAAAATTAGTAGAAGCCAAAAAGAGTGCTTTTACGGAGCCATATTTAGATGGTCTCCAATTAACTCGGGAAGAATATAAAGCTGCCCATGGCGGAGGAGGAGGAGACAGAGAACGTTACATAAAATAGTCTATTCTAAGTAACTCCGCAGAGGATGTAGTAATTAGTATGCAGATTTTAACGCCTCTTTGGCGCAGTCTCTCGTCGGGCATTGAAGAAGGCCGCAGCAACTGGCAATCCCATTCCATTACGCTCTGCAAACATCCTTGTACTGAAATGGACACGCGAAGGAGGAGCTTCTATTATTCCCCTCCCCCTTTGCTCAAACAACACGAATACATATCTATGTATTCCATACGTCGGCCAAGGGCTCTCATAGCTAGCCAGTTCTCGACCTGTATGAAAAAAAATGAATTCCAAATGAATTGAAATTAAGTTTGTTTGAAATGATTGTGTAAATATTTTCTTATCAATATTTGGGATCATATTTTATGATCTGTTATCAAGATTAAATGATCAAGAAAAGGAAAATGAATGATGAAGTCAATTAGAGAAAGAAAATGGTTCGTGATAATGCGAGATAAAAAAGAGAAAATGGTTATTGACTAGAGCTAGAGAGAAGAAAATGGATCATAGAATATGATCCAAAATATTGATGAAAAAATATTTATACAGTCAAAAGAGACTCTAAGAAACTGAATACTGACTATAAAAATTTCAACATATAAACTCCCTCAAATACATTGAAAAAATATATAAACTAAAAGTTGTATCATATAAACTTCTTCTAATTCAAAAACTTAATGTACAAAACAGTCTCCTCGCGTACCAAAAGAGCTGGATTTTCTTCCAGGTATGTCCGTCACCATCCTTCACAAGTTACATGCAAAGACCAAAAATGATATTGAGCATGTTTATATTAAATTAATGACAACTTTTAAATAAATGCATGAAAATGCCGATATAATTAATAATAATACAATCCCTTGCAAACATATTTCTTTAGTAAAGCATATAATTAGTTTACCGATTAACAAAGTCCCAGAACTATAACTACAACTAGGATCCACATTAATATCAATGAACTAAATGTTGCAATGTATAATAGTTTGACTAGAATACCAGAGAAGATACTCGCGCCAAGCAGGGTCGTTAGGGCTAGGGGCATCTGGATCTGTCATTACCTAAAAACAAAACCAAAAACACCCACAGAGACAGTTGAAACCATGGTTATAGCTTCTATGATACCAACCATTGAATGAAATTAATATATACACTCCCACTGTAGGCTATGTAAATCAAAAGACCATAATTATTACCAACGTGTAAAATTTGCCAGTTTTGCCCTCAACAACTTGAACTTGAGGCGGTGATGAGACAGCAGACGGCCTCAGTTCGAATCCATTACTGACTTTCGTGTTTTTGTCGTACACAACGCTCATTTTTACTGTTGGAGTGAAGTCGTCTAGAACATCCCCAATCACTCTCCCTATTATCAATGGTTGCATCGATTTCGACGTCATTCTTTCAGACCTTTCTCTACAACACAAGATTTCCAGATTCGAATAAAACTTGGTTTATTGGAGGTACTTATAAGCGTGAAATTACAGATCATGGGGTGCATAATAGCTGTATACGTTTCTAAATAACGCATAGTTTGGCTAGGTCTCCAACATAGAAAATGACAGCAAAAATTCCGCAAGAGGAATTCTTACATAAAGCGTAACATTATGTATCATCAATGCGGGCTACTCCATGACTGGAGCATTGAATTGTGATACTGTAAATTATTGTTCCACTCTCATGGAATCATGAATATAGATCATAGTTGGTATTAGTATTATGACTTTTTTTGACTTTTGTAAGAATTGTGAATTTGTGGGTTATTTAGTGGATTCGGAGGAGCATCTTTGACTACTTAATAATAGTCAATGTGTAAGAGTTGTGTATGTGTGATTATTGTATCATGGTAGAGCACTTTTAAAATTACATTTTTTTAATGGTAGGATTTATTTTTGGACTAAGTTATATATGTTAAATGTTGATGATATATATATAATTTTGAACTATAATATCGATAAACTATTTGTGATTTTGACACCTCATTAATTTGCAAGTTTGAAGTAGAGGTTTGAAAAAAGATGAAACTTATATCTACTTTAAAATTTAACTTTACATTAATATCGGTTAGGAATGAAATACTTATTTTACTAAAACTTAAAGTACAAAATTGATAAATTAATTTTAGAAACATAAACAACAAAAACTAATGAATCTAGCATCAAACATTGAAGGTTATCGTGTAGGACGCTGACACATTACGTGGACAGATCCACACTTCATGGTGTCATCCATATGGCCCATGACATTGAAATACTTCTAGTAAACATCAAAATCTTACTCCATAGTTTA
Source organism: Sequoia sempervirens (assembly GCA_007258455.2). Taxonomy (NCBI): domain Eukaryota; kingdom Viridiplantae; phylum Streptophyta; class Pinopsida; order Cupressales; family Cupressaceae; genus Sequoia; species Sequoia sempervirens. The sequence goes on along the minus strand of VDFB02281492.1, from coordinate 700,680,287 downwards.
CATAGTGTACAAAATTTTAATGAGAATGTACTAGAAATATACTACATGATGAAATCAATAAGAAAATACAACAAATGACAAGATTTCCATCATTTTAGCATTAGAGAAAAGAATGAACAACAAAAAAGAAAGCACTTGCAAATATTTGTGTAGTTGAGTTCCCTCGCAACAATTACAAACACAAAGAAAATGATGTAAGAGCATCTGGGTCCACAGGAAATCTTGTATCACCAAATTTTTTTAAGTTCATTTACTTGGCATTTGGTAGTATAATTTTGGTTAGTTTCTCAAGAGGAAATTTCAAAACTAATTTGGATAATCTAGTGATGCTATCTTGTAGAGGAGCCAAATGAGTAGTCATTGATCAAATTTGGTGGAATTTGAATGTAACTTAAGAAAATTATGGTGTTCCAAGTTTTTAAGCTAATACCAGACTTGCAGGGAATTGAATATGAACTAAAACTTTTCTTTAGTTAATTACATGGAAAGTTTCAATAGATTTTCTCTATTGTAGGAATCATGACATCAATCAACCTTGCAAAGATTCCATGTGCTTTTGAATATTTGCAAGAAATTTTATGCTATTTATATTTTGTAGAATTTTCATGTGCATCTAGATGTTTGTTGGTATTGTGTTGTCATCAACATTTGTGGGTAATCCCTAGTGAATTGAATCTAATGATATGACAAACTAGTTTTGATGAACATTTTTTCTTATAATAACAATATGACACCCTAATGATGTCATCTTGTATGGATTGTAGAAAGTTATCATCCACCTAAACTTGAAGTAGAATTTCATGTTTGAAGTTGTTGATTGCAAAATTTCCAGTTGCTACTACACTTGTAAACTTTCGGGACATTATCACACTTGCAGGTTTTTTGGTTGCTACTACACCTTGCAAGAAATTTGAGGTCATTTGGAAATTTTAGAATTTCAACCTGTATCTTCACTTTAGTTTCTTCTAAAAAAATTTCATTTGTAATGACCTAGTTTGAATTTGATTTGGCTTACTACCTACTAATGAATAAAATGAAGGTGATTGCACTCACTTGGGATCTTTTGGTGAATTAAGAGAAGGTTGATTGTGAAGAATATTAATCTAATTATACTCTTGTGATAGAAAAAATACAAAATAAAATTCAATATTTTTCTATTTTGTAAACATTTTTGTTATTGTTGATTATTGTATGTGGCTATGTGATAGGGAAAATTTATAGATTCCTTGACCACAATTGCATCAAGTGGTATTAGAGAAAGGTTTTTAGAGAATTATTTTTGATGTTCATGTTAGAAAAGAAACCTTAGAGGAATTTTTTATGGTTGAGTAACAAAAGAGAAAACCTACATTTGCATAAGGTTTGTAAAGACATGGTGCACAAAGGATGAGTTTGAAGAGGAGAAGCACCGTGGGTTGTTGATATGACCATTATTGATATTTTAAGATGAATTACAACAAAATTGAAGGTGACAGTGGTAGCATAGAGAAGAGGGGTGTATGATGAAGATGTTGGTGAAGATGAAGAAAAAAGTTGTAGAAGGAGAAGCACATGAAAGTAATGAAGAAGAACTAGACTAAAGAGAATAAATACTTTTGAAGGTAATGTACAAAATTAGTAGACCAAGAATAGACCCTCCCAATTATAATGGTACCTTAAATCTTGAATAACTAATATAATTGATAACCAAAATGGATAAGTATTTTAATTTTTAGAGAACTGAAGATGATAATAAAATTATGTTTTCTCATAAAAACTTGAAAGTTCATGCATTTTTATGGCCATAATACTTGAGAAAAAAGAGATAAAGAAGAGAGGAAGAAAAGATCAAGTCATAGGATAAATATTGAACAAATTGAAGGAACATTTCCTAGCAACAAACTATAACAAAACCATGTTAAAAAGTTACAGAACTTGAAGTAGAAAGAATCTAGAGTCAAAGAATATACATAAGAATATTATGAATTGAGAATCTAGGCATGATATATGGATGATGATAGTGAAAATGTGTCAAGATATATAAATGGCCTATGGATATCAATTCTAGGTGAATTAAGCAAGGTAAAATTGTATAGTACGAAAGAAGCCTACCAGTATGCATTAAATGAATATGATAAATTGAGCAAGAAATAATAAAAAAATGTAGAGGTAGAGGAATATTTTCATGTGGAATAACACAATAAAGTGGTGGAAGAGGATACAAAGGAAAGAAAGAAGAAGATAGAACATCTTAGAAGAGTTCTTATACTCAAGAGACTAGATGAAGTGGATGATATTTTAAAGGTAGAGTTGAAAATTTTAGATGAAGAGGAAGGTTTTGAAAAGGAATAGGTAGAGGTCTCAATGATACATGGATAACTAACAAACTTATGTTACAATTTCATCCAAAAAAATAGTTTTTATCATACCATTTTTGAGTGAAACATATATGGTGAGATAAGTTTTAGGTGAAACTAAGCGGCATCGATGTCGAGTATGTGTGACATATGAAACATTTAGTTTACTGTAATTTGGTTAAAATGTATTTACACATTTAGTTGAATGTATTTCTCCAAAAATTTAGACATATCAATAATAAAAATAAAAATAAGCTAAGGCATTCCAACCAAAACTTTCTTTCTTGAAGGTATTTCAGACAAAACCTTAGCATTCCATCAACCTCCAAAAAATTCCACTAGTTATGTTGAGCATTATGTGTGTACTTGTGTATTTCTATATGTATATATGTGTGTGTTTATGTATGAAAGAAATGTTATTATACTCTCAATCTACTAGAATTTTTATTTCTTACCTAAATCTCTAGTTACACACATTTAGTCTTATAATGCACATCCTCTCTTGATTATAATCATCTAGTCATTAATCCATGCTACCAAATTGATTCCTACCCTTAGTTTGCTAATGTAATTTATGAAGGAAAAATTCTTACATGTTATGGAATAATATGGATTTAAATAAAATAACCCTGTGAAGCATTCATAATTTGCAACCACTTAACATTCTCTTGAGGCATAAAAATGTAAATTATAATTATTTAGTGCTAATAAATTATAAAATTTCTCTAAGGATCAATATGGCCCAGATTATAAAATGTATACTCTACTAAAAACAAGGTGACACTAAGCTGCAATATGAACTTATGAATGCTAATTAAAATATAAAATAATACTACCAAATCAGATTATATGTATGTTATTGCATAGTCACTATAATATAAAAATCAAAAAACAAATATGATACCAGATTTAAGTTGAGAAATGCTTTAGAAAAAAAATCACATGAGAAAATAGGGAAAGTATATTATTTATCTTCACAAGAGAGATACACCATAATAAGCTTCCTTGATCATATCCTACCACCCAGATGCTTTCATACATCTTCAAATAACACAAGATGAAACTACCATCTCATATCTCAAACATATAGAGCTTGTGGGATGCAAAGCTGTAATGGTAAACAAAAATAAGAGGTGCCCAAACCACTTGAAAAATCCCAAACCCATTTCATGGAAGACCAAGATTCATGATAATATAGTAATTAACATGGATAAGGCTCCAATATGGGTTCCTAACCCATAGACTCTTCGTCTTCTAGCAGTCATGATGCTTCAATGAATTTTCAACTTCTAGATGGAGAACTAATGGACACTGGTTTCCCTCTGAAATTGCATTCTCTAATCAAGACCTTTCACATTCCCACTATAGTCACATATGAGTGAGAAATTTTCCGTTATTGATGTGTAACCTCCACTGGCACTAAATTTCCTCTTGAATATATAATTATAATGTACACCAATATTAAATGATCTTTTCTCATGTATCCTTGGATATTTTCAAAGAAACATGAAGACATAAAAAGAACATAGGTTTACAAGGTTAATGTCACATAACCTAAAGTTCTCCCACTTGAATTTATACACTGTAATTACATCAAAGAGATATGGGTGAGTGCAGGATCATGGGGCTCCAAAAAGTGGCAATATGACACAAAAGTGGTCGACGACATTTTTTTATCTGAATTTGATGAAAAAAAAGTGTTTATTGAAAAAATCGTTATCTTTCTACCAATATAAGATATGCATTATTTGGAATTAAGTAGATAGTTATTATTCATTTTCTAAAAGTATTCTAACTAAATTCTTGATTGATAGGCTGATTGAAAAACATCTATAATTCTTTAACAATTTAATATTTTTTGAATTAAAAATATGCAACACATTTTTTCTTTCCATACTATAGGATATAAAAATGGAAAAAATAATTTCATAAATTTTTGACGAAGTTATGGTGGTAAAAAAAGCAACTTTTAATATTTAAAAAAAAAAATTAATAAAAAATTAATAAAAAATTATTTACTTGCAATAAAATTACAAAAAAAATATTGCACATTTGGGCATGTGTCCTCTATTTATATTGAAATTTTAAAAAAAAAATCTTGTACTTAGGTTAGTCAGACATACACCTTTTTTTTCATGAAAATTTAGTACTATTGCATTGAAATTTTAAATTTTCACCAAATAGATTTACCTTTTTCCCAAAAAAGACTAGTATCTTAGAAACCACATTCAATTTGTTACAATTTTTTTTATTACACATTTTTCAAATTGTGTTAATATTTTATTCAAATTTTTATGTCAAGTTGCCTAACTTTGTTTTTTTGAATTTTATTGCCACTTAAGGGCCTGGTTGGGACCCCCATGATCATGCATTGAACCATACAAATAATAAATCAAGTACAATGATCAAGGCCCATGGCGTTCGTACATCAATAGAGAATATTTATGTTCATTTGATTCATAAGAGAATTTGCAGCATTATCTAAATTGCCAACCATATTAATCAAGACCTTACTATTCTCAACCGTTTATCACACAAAGTGATACTGAACATAAAAAGTCTTAGTATGAGAATGATACATAGGAATTTTGGCTAGAAAAATAGAACTCTAATTATCACATCCAATCCTCACTATCTTGCAATCAAAACCAATATTATTATAATCATGATTCCTCCATAGAGACATGTGTAGAAGCCATATACTATACTTCAATGGTAGAGAAATCAACTGCATTTTGCTTCTTACTCATCCAACTCACTACACCTCCACAAAAAGGTGTTGTAAGAATGAGCTAGTTTGGTGGTGTTGTCATTGATGTTGTCATTGATGTCAACATAGTTCAATATGTTGCATATTGTACATGTATGGTTGAGATGTTGGTGAGATGTTGTGAGTACATGGAACTATCTTATATAGCTCCAGATGTGTTGTGTTGATGAGTTTCCAAGTGATTTTGAGAAAATTAATAAAGAAGTGAGTCAAAAGAAGGAATGTATTCAGATTGTCCTTTGGTATGTGCTCCACATTTCTACTGTGTTGATCCTATGCTTATGCAAATCTGAAGGTTTCATATAGGTGATTTAGTGTTGATATATGCTGAGTTTCAACTTCTAGTGAAGTGGTATGTAAAAGCTGTGTTCATCGGTATGTGTGTTCTATTGGCAGAGTCAGTGTTTTGTGGACTAGGAGAAATATTGTTGCTTTGTAATTTTTCTCTATTTCATTTCAGATCTTGTGGATCTAGAATATTATTTGTGAGGGTCTTTTCTATGCTTGAACGTAGAGGTTTGAAGCATGGAGATCCGGAAATCATGTTTCAATATTTCTGTGTGTATTTGCACAGTCTGAATTGTTTGATGAAATAAATTCAGTGATTGAAGACTGTTGTTCTTGTTGTGGATGTATCTGGAAGGTTCTGAGATGTATTTTTGTGCTTAAGGAAGTGTGTTGTGGTTTCTGCATGTCATCTTCTAGTTGGGAAGCATGTACATCAATGATGATTTGTGTTTTCATTAGGTTTGACCAACCTAGTGTTTACACATTATTCAAGGAATAAAATTAATTAAGCGTGTAGAAGATTCAAGAATATTAATTGTGGTCTTGGTTATATGTTTTATTGGTCCACTCTTATTCCTTTCCACCACGGGAATTTAGAGTTTCCAACCTAATTTGAATTTATGTAACGCTGTGTTGTGGCTGACCTTGGTAAATGTTTCTAAGGTTGAGAATAGTATAAAAGCAAGTCGAATTGTGAAGAGATGTCTGACAGTAAGATGAAAAGAGACGAAAGTGTGCCACAAATCATAAGAGAATAAGTGTGTGTGAGTGAGTTGTGATAGCAGTTTTACAGTCTGTTGAAGGCAGTGAATTAAAGGTTTTTGTAATCTTGTGAATGAACTTTAATTGTAGCGGTGGATCTTTTATTCTCATTTGTATCTATAGGCAGTGAGCCTTTGTATTTGGAAAATGAGTCCTCTTTTGGGTAGTAAGACTTTGTGTTCAGTTTATAATCTTTATATTGTGAGTTAACCCTCACCGTGGTTTCTCCCTTATTGGGTTTTCCATGTAAAAATTTGGTGTTCATTGTGTTGATTTATTTTCTATTATTTATGTTTCATGCTTATATTTAATAACACAATAGTGTGATTGAATATTTGATAAGTGATAAATATTTAAGGTTAAATTTGTGTGACAACTAATTCACCCCCACTCTCAGTTGTCTTGCACATGTTTAACAATTGGTATCAAAGCTTGTATTTCCTTTTGTTGAGCTTAACCGCTTAAGGAAGATCCGATGGCACATAGATTGGCGATCCCTATTTTTGATGGAACTGACTACAAAGATTATAAGGGATAGATGAGAGGATATATTATCTCTCTTGGTTTCAAGACCTAGAAGGCTGTTGAGAATAAGTATACACATCTGTTTGGTGGTGTTAAATTTGCATATGGGATCTCTGCTTATGAAGAAAATGAGAAGGGGAAGTATGTGATTTGCAGTGGTTTATCTAAAAATGAGCAAATTAAGGTTAATTCTTTGTATACTACATATGATTTCTGGAAGAAGTTGGAAGACGTGTACGAGGGAAATGAAAAGGTGCAATTGACGAAGAGACTGGCGACAAAGCATAGATTTGTGAACCTGAAGATGGAAGATGGTGAAGAATTTACAAATTTCTTTCACATAGTTGAACAGACTACAAATGAAGTTATAAATCGAGGAAAGCTATCAGATGAAGACATAATTGAGAAGATCTTGATCACCCTACCAGACTGCTAAAGTTATAAAATCTCTATGATTGAAGAAATGTATGATCCTAAGAAGTACACCTTGGAACACTTGTTCGACACCTTGCAAGCATTTGAATTGATAAATATTCGAAAGGATGACAAGATAGAAGAAAAGACAACAATGAAATTTAAAGCAATGAAGATTGAGGAGTAACCAAATAGTGATGTTGTTGACGAGTTGGAAGCTATCGTCACCAAGAAGTTGAAGAAAGGTACAAGAAAGTATAAAGGTATGTTTCCCTTTAAATGCTTTAGTTGCAGTAATCTTGGTCATTATGCTTCAAGATGGCCGAATAGGGATACACATAATAAGAAAAAGTATTATAAAGATAAGGGTGATCCCACAGTAGTGGTTTACAATGTTTGGCCAAAATGGACACTGAAATAATCTTTTCTAACTAAATCTTCACTTTCGAGCACCTATAGTGGCTAAATCGTGAGGAATTTGAAGATGATGCGAACTAGAGTTTTGAGAAATTTTGTCTGTAGATTCTAAATATGTTTTTCTCAAAAATTTTGGAATCAAATTGCACTTCTTTTTCTATCTCCCTTCAAAACTATTTTTTTTCATAAAACAACATTTTAAAAAGTGACGCTCACTGTCTAACACATGAATTTTTTTCCATGAAGGATAAAATTCTAATTCTTTTGAATTTATATTTGTAACTATGATATCTAGTGCTTCCACTTGGTTATATGGTTTTTTATTGAATATTTTTTCTTTAGTCAAGTTTCTAAGTCAAACCAATTATAATTCAGATATAGTGTGACTGTATAACATGTAAGTTTTTTTGTATGTATCGAAATTATTTGGTGCACTCATACTTTTCACAATTTTTTTTTGAGAATCTTCTTTTTTTCCACATGTGCGGAATAGAGAGCTTGATTTTCAGTGCAAAACCTATGTTTAATAAAAGTAAAAAAACAAATACATAATAAAACCAAAAAATATTAAAATTATAGTTGTTGGATAGCTCATTATGAGGACTACTTGATTCCGATTGTGTTTGTGAAGTCTCCTCCATTTTCATCCTCAACCCGATCTTCAAAGTGTAAAAATATGGACTTTCAAAGTGCCTGAGGGGGAGAATGAGGGAAAAGGGGGGTTTTCTCGAACCAAGGTTCACTCAAACCAAGGTTCACTCGAACCATGGTTCGAGTGAAAAATCTGTCCTTTTGCATTTCCTTTGTTTTTTTGGGTGGGAAATGTAGGGCCCATATTTAATGGGTTTGCTCGAACCTACAAGTTCATTCGAACCCCTAAAACTATTTTTTTTTTGGTGGGGTTGTTTTTTTCTTGTTTTCCTTCCTCCATCAAATTGTAAACCATTATTGTGGCTTCACCCATAAGGATAGGAAGGACAAAAAGTATAAGAAGTTGTACTATGTTAAGGAAAATGTAGGTATTTCTGATGATGAATCTAACAATGAATTCAATGATAGTGAATGCTTATTCTTAGCTTTGGAAAGTAAATCTGTATCCTCTAACCCTGTAAAATGTGTAAGTAAGAAGGCTTTAGAGGTTAAGAAGAATAGGATGGATAGTACATTGGTTACTGCTTTTCATCCAAGATAGGATGGAGAATACTAGGTAATTTATAATGGATGTTCAAATCACATGACCGAAGATAAAGAGTAAGTTCACTAAACTCGAGAGGTATGATGGTGGTTTAGTTATGTTTGGTGATGATTCATGAGCTAAGATATGTGGAAAAGGTTCAATTAGTCTTGATGGAGTGCATAGTACTGATGATGTGTATTATGTGAAAGGTTTGAGGCATAACCTTCTAAGTGTTGGTCAGATGTGTAGCAATGGCTTTAAACTTGCATTTCAGAACAATACTTGTGAAATCATAAAAGGATCTAGAAATGGAGATATGATTGCTACTAGAAGAACTCATGGAAACATCTATCAGATGAAAGAAGTTGGTGGTCATTATCGTGTATCTCATATCAGTGAAAGTTGGTAATGGCATCAGAGAATGGGACATGTGAACTTTGATAACCTGGTCAAGATCAGTGCAGAGGAGATTGTTCGAGGACTGCCTAGAATCACAAGACCTACTAATGCCATATGTAGAAGTTTCCAATTGGGGAAGAATACAAGATGTAGTTTTAAAGGAAAGGAACATTCTACTACTGGAATGCTAGAATTAGTACATACTGATCCTTGTGGTCTAACTAAGACTAGAAGCCTGAATGGTGACAGATATTTCATGTTGCTTATTGATGATTACACTCGAATGACATGGGTTTATTTTCTCAGAGAAAAGAATTAGGCCCTGGATAGGTTTAAGGTATTCAAAGCAAGTGTGGAAAATGAAGTAAATATGAAAATCAAGTGTTTGAGATCTCATAGAGGCGGTGAATTTACTTCTAGTGAATTGAATGCATTATCTGAGGAGCATGACATAAAAAGAAATTTTCTGCCCCAAGAGACCCTCGGTAGAATGGAGTAGTTGAAAGGAAAAACAAGATAATTCAGGAAGCTTCTTAAACTATGATGAAAGAGTCTAATGTACTAGATGTATATTGGATAGAAGCAATACATACTGTTGTTTATGTTCTCAATAGAGTTCAAATCAAGCACAACACAAAGACACCTTTTGAGTTATGGACTGGTAAGACTCCTATTGTGAAATATTTGAAGGTATTTGGAAGAAAATACTACATTAAAAGAGCTGATGAAAATCTTGGAAATTTTGATGCTAGATGTGATGAAGGAATATTTCTTTGATACTCTGCTACTAGCAAGGCATACAAATGCTTTAACAAAAGATTGAGAAAGATTGTTGAAAATGCTAATGTAAAAGTTGATGAAGACATACACAGACCTATTGACATAAGTGAAGTTCAACCTGATGATCCTATCTATGGACATATACCTAAAGAAAATGAGGAGAAGGAAGAAGAAGAAGAAGAGAAAGAAGAAGAAGAACAAGTGGAAGAAGAAGAAGAAGAGAATGAACTAGAACCTACTGCTAGAACTTCTAAATATGTACAAAAAAATCAACCAGAAGATTAGATAATTGGAGAAAAAAGTGAAGGTGTGAAGAAAAGAAGCAGAGTTGTAGCTGAGGTAAATTTGTGTTTACTCTCTAAAATAGAACCTAAATCTGTAAAAGAAGCACTTGAAGATGAAAGTTGGATGAGAGCTATGAAAGAGGAACTGCAAAAAATAGAAAAGAATCAGACATGGGAAATAGTCCCTAGACCATTGAACAAAAATGTGATTGGCTCAAAATGGGTGTTTCAAAACAAATTGAATGAAAGTGGAGAAGTAGTAAGGAATGAGGCAAGATTGGTATGCAAATGATATTCACAAGTTGAAGGTATAGATTTTGTAGAAACATTTTCCCCTATAGCCAGAATGGAAGCTATAAGAATTTTTTTGGCATTCTCTACACACAAGGACTTCAAGGTATATTAGATGGATGTTAAGTTAGCTTTTTTTAATGGTGAGTTGGAGGAAGAAGTGTACATGGAGCAACTTGAAGGTTTTCAGTTGTCTGACAAGCCAGACATGGTTTGTAAATTGAAGAAAGCATTGTATGGATTGAAGCAAGCTCCCAGAGCTTGGCATGCAAGACTGGAAAAATATCTAACAAAGAAGGATTCAACAAAGTTTTTGCAGACAACAACCTCTACTTTAAAGTGCAAGGTAATACGATGTTGATTGTAGTTGTTTATGTTGATGATATCATCTTTGGTGGAAATGAAGGAATGTGTAAAAAGTTTTATGAAGAAATGCAAAAAGGATTTGATATGTCTATGATTGGTGAATTGAATGTCTTCCTTGGTCTACAAGTGAATCAAACTAATAAAATGATATTTATTTCACAATCTAAGTATGTAAAAGAGTTGTTGAAAAAGTTTGGGATGGAGCATTCTAAACCATTTTGTACTCCTATGGTAAGCAAATATAAGTTGAGAAAGGATGATGATTTTGCTAATATTGATCAGAGAAAACATAGATCCATGATTGGCGGATTGTTGTATCTTATTGCTACCATACTAGATATTATGCATGCAGTGTGTTTAGTTGCTAGATTTCAAGCAGATCCTAGAGAAGCACATCTTATAGTTGTAAGATCGATATTTAGGTATCTTAAACACACACTAGATTATGGACTATGGTACCCTAAGAGTAATGATTTCACTTTCAGCACCTATACAGATGTTGATTGGGCTGGATGTGTAGATGACTAGAAGAGTACCAGTGATGGTGCTTTCTTTCTTGGCATAAGACTAGTTTCATGGCAAGTAAAAATTAAGACTCAGTTTCTTTATCCACTCTAGAGGCAGAATATATTGTTGTAGCATCTTGTTGCACACAAGTTTTGTGGATGAAGCAAACTCTAAAAGAGATTGGTGTAATATGTGGTGAGCCTATTTCTATTTTTTGTGATAATACAAGTTTAATAAGCATTTTGAAGAATCCGGTTATGCATTCAAGAACAAAGCACATATCTATCAAGTATCATTTTTTGAGAGAGAAAGTGTTGGAGAATGAGGTTAGACTAGAGTATGTAACAATAAAGGAACAAATTGCAAACATATTTACTAAAGCTCTTCCGAAGGATACTTTTGAGCATCTTAGGGAGAGGTTGGGGGTCATTGAACCTCCTAACTAAGTGCACATGAAGGTGCACCAGTCTAGTGAATTCATAGATTCTTCATTTATCTAGACTGATAGATGGGTTTACTCTACAAGGGGAGTAGAAAAGGTTTTCATTGTTGCAATATGAGTGTATTCCTAAGGGTGAGTAATCATAGTAGTTTTTCTTTGCCATTGATTTCAAAGGGGGATAAAAGGTTATGTGTTGCCATCAATGACAAAGGGGGAGATTGTTGCAAGCATGACCTAGTTTGGTGGTGTTGTCATTGATGTCAACATAGTTTATTATGTTGCATATTGCACATGTATGGTTGAGATGCTAGTGAGATGTTGTGAGTACATGGAAATATCTTAAATATCTATAGATGTGTTGTGTTGATGAGCTTCCAACTGCTTTTGAGAAAACTAATAAGGAAGTGAGTTAGAAGAAGGAGTGTATTTAGATTGTGCTCCCGTATGTGCTTCACATTTCTCCTGTGTTGATCCTATGCTTGTGTAGATCTGAAGGTTTGATAAATGTGATTTAGTGGTGATATATGCTAAGTTTTAGCTTCTAGTGAGGTGGTACGTGAAATTTTTGTCCACTGGTATGTGTGTTCTACTCGTAGAGTCAATGTTTTGTTGACTAGGAGAAATATTGTTGCTCTATAATTTTTCTTTGTTTTGTTTCATATCTTGTGGATCTGGAATATGCTTTGTGAAGGCCTTTCCTATGCTCTAGCAAAGAGGTTTGAAGTATGGAGATCTGGAAATCATGTTCTAGTATTTTTGTGTGTATCTGCATAATGTGAATTGTCCGATGAAAGAAATTCAGTGATTGAAGCCTGTTGTTCTTGTTGCGGATGTACCTAGAATTTTATGAGATATATTCTCATGCTCAAGGATGTTTGTTGTGGCATCCATGTGTCATCTTCTACTTGGGAAGCATGTACATCAATGATTATTTATACTTTCATTAGGTTTGGCCGACCTAGTGTTTACACTTTATTCAAAGAGTAAAATTTAAGTAAGCATGTAGAAAATTCAAGAATATTATTTGTGGTCTTGGCTATATGTTTTATTGGTCCACTCTTATTCATTTCCACTACGGTAATTTAGAGTTTCTGACCTAATTTGAATTTATGAAATTATGTGTTGTGGCTAACCTTGGTAAATGTTTCTAAGGTTGAGAATAGCATAAAAGCAAGTTGAGTTGTGAAGAGATGTATGATAGTAAGATGCAAAGTGAAAAAATCATGCCATAAATCATAAGAGTAGAAGTGTGTATGAGTGAGTTGTGATAGCAGTTTTTCAGTCTGTTGAAGGCAGTGAGCTAAAGGTTTATATAATCCTGCGAATGTGCTTTAATTACAGTGGTGGATCTTTTGTTCTCTTTTGTGTCTATAGGAAGTGAGCCTCTCTATTGGATAGTGAATCCTTTTTGTAGGCTATGAACCTTTGTATTTGGATAATTATTCCTCTTTTGGGTAGTGAGCCTTTGTGTTCAGTTTATAATCTTTATATTGTGAGTTAAACCTCACCATGGCTTTTCCCTTATTGGGTTTTCCACTTAAAAATTTGGTGTTCATTGTGTTGATTTACTTTCTATTATTTATGTTTCATGCTTATATTTAATAACATAATAGTGTGGTTGAAGATTTGATAACTAATAATGATGTAAGGTTAAATTTATGTGACAACTGATTCACCCACCCCCACTCTCAGTTGTCCTACACCTGTTTAACAAAAAGAATATACATAGCCACTAGTGAACCTTCGACTATCCATGTCATTTTCCCAATCTTCATCAACAAACCCTTGTATGTCTAATGACTTGACCACATCATCAGTACCATGATAAAATAAGTAGAAATCAAAGGTACCATGCAAATACCTAAACACCCTCTTAACAAAATTTGAATTCTCTTTACTAGGGTTAGACAAAATTTTGTTGAACTCTTACTACTTGGGATATATCCAGTCTACTGCAAACCATTGCTTACATTAAACTACCAATGACACTAGAATAAGAAACCTTAGAAATAACATTGAAATCATAGTAAGAATTAGGACATATCCAAGCTCATCTTACTAACAACTGAAAATGAAATATTAACTAACATACAGTCATGCATATTAAACCTTCACAAAATTGTATTAAAATACTTACTCTAACATAACCAAAGAATTTTTGTGATCCTGATCTCTATTTATTTACATAGCAATATATTTTGTAGCCCCCACGTACTTCATAAAAAATATTCTAGAAAGACATGTCTTGAGCTCCCAAATCATCACCTTGTTGTTACTCATGAACAACATATCCTCAACATGTACAAGATAATATGTAGAATTTGATCATTGATAACCTTAAGATAAACACAATGATCCTCAAGGTAAGAGTAATGGGCTCTACTTGTTCTTCTTCTTCTATATTCTCATCCTACAAATCCTATAAACTATTTTAACCCTCTTCTTCTTCTTCTTCTTCTTCTTCTTCTTCTTCTTCTTCTTCTTCTTCTTCTTCTTCTTCTTCTTGTTTACCCTTATATCCATCTAATTGGTCTTCAACATGAGCATATTCTTGCTTCTCAATATTTTCTCAAAGTGCACTATTGCTTTATTTTCTTTATACTTTGAGTATTATTCTCCTTAGTGATCTATAAGTTCCTTGAAAGTCACATCTCTAAAATTTATTATTTTTTGAGTTGGAGGATTCCAAATATTATAACCTTTTACATTCTCATTGTAAGAAATAAAGATGAATTGTTGTGCTTATGGATCAAATTTTAATCTCTTCTCTCAAGGCACAGGAAAAAAATCATCACAAAAGAGACCCCTAAGTTTGAAACATAAGGTTTTCTACCTATCTCCACTTCATAAGTAGTTTTATCAACCAGATCTAAACAAGGAGATCTATTAATTAAAAAGAAAGAAATACAACCATCTTTACACAAAAGTATTTATGAAGCTTATCACTACTCAACATGCTCCTAACTTTTCCAATTAAGGTGTGGTTCATTCTTTTTGCTACCCCATTTTATTGAGGATTATAAGGAGATTTCATTTTTTGAACAATTCCTACATGCATTCATCAAATTCTTTGGAACAACGCTCATCCCCATTGTTAGACCTTAACACTTTTATCTTATAATCTTTTTATTTTTCAAATAAGGCCTTAAATTCCATAAATTTAGTGAACTTTTCATTTAGAATGTATAAAATAAATCCAAGTGTATCTTGAAACATCATTAATGAAAGACACATAATATCAAGGTTTACTCAAAGAGTCAATATCCATTGGTCCACATACATCTAAATAAATAATCTATAAGAATCTCTTTGCCTTATTAGTTCTACTAGAAAATGATTCTATTTTATTTACCAAACATGTAATTTTTTATATAAAAACCATTTTTTCCTCATAGAATAATTAGAAATGCCATCAAGATTTGTTTTTGAGAATAGTCTTAAGTCCTCTTTCACATATGTGACCCAATCTATGGTGCCATAACATACATGTATTTTCAGTGTTAGTTACCTTAACAAATTTGCATAATGTAGAGTCTTTATCCTAAACAAAGTCCCTGTCCATGATCCTTTGGCTATCACCAGAGTCTCTTTTACTAACATACAACAAAATTTATTGAATGTCACATTAATTATAGAATCATTCAACTTGGACAATAATTTTGAATTTCTTGCAACTCCTTGAATATGCAAAAAATTATCAAGATTTTTAATCCTCCCATTATTGAAACATAACTTTACATTTCCCCTACCATAAATGCTCTTTGTGTTCTTATGACTGTGGCGTAGAAAAATGGCCCCTTGTCATTTTCATGGCCTTTTAGGTCTTGTTTCATGGTATTTGATATATTTTTCTTTGATTTTATGTTGCAACACGGCTTGAACATGTATATTTAGGTACTAAAATTCAAATAAAGGGGTATGTGCAAGATCATGATGGGCCAAAAAGTGGCAATATGATGGGTATGTGGCTGACGACTTTTTTTTTACCAAAAATTGATGAAATGAAAAGGGTTTTAAAAGGAGATTCCCAGCTTTCCACCAATATAAATTATGCTTTACTTTGAATTTAATAAGTAATTATTATTCATTTTCTATTTGAATTACGACTAAAGTCTTGATTGACAGGCTGAGTGAAAAACATCTATAGCTTTCAAATTATATCACATTTTTTGAATCCAAAACATGCGTCACATTCTATGCTTCATATATTATAGGATTAAAAAAATAAAAAATGAATTTCATGAAGTTTAGACCATGTTAAGGTGATCAGACATACGATTTTTTATATTTTTTAAAAGTTGTAATAAAAAAACCATAATTAATTATTTACTTGGAAAAAAATTACACAAAAATATGCATCACATTGGGACATGAGTCATCTACTTATATCTAAAATATTATAAAAAAATATTATCATGTTATTGTGGTTAGGATGGTCAGACAGACACCTACTTATTTTTTCCCTGAAATTTAAGTACTACTACATTGAAATTTCCAAATTTCACCAAATAGATTTTTTTCTTAAACAAACCTAGTAGTTTAGAAAATACATTCAATTTTATACATATTCTATTATTACATATTTTTTAAATAATATAGATAACTTATTCAAATTTTTATGTCAAGTTGCCTAACTGTGATTTTCTAAATTTTTTGCCACTTAAGGGCTTATTTTTTCCATGATGATATTGCACATACCCAAAGATGTCTTGTCAAAGTGTTGTGAAGTGTTGTAAGACATTTCTACATTCTTCTAGACTCTATTCATTACAATTCACCTAAAAATCACCTTTTTACACATCATCATGTCCTATTTTGAAGTGCTGTAAAGTCTTGTAACAATATTTCACAATTTCCTAGGCAAAGGTTCACTATTTATCCCTTTCTTATGACTTAATTAACCACTTGATGCCCTCATATGCTTTAATTAAGTGTATTTTTGGATATTATCTCGATAGACAACATTAAATGCAACTTAATTCCTAACACTTGTTTTTAGGTCCTAGGTGGGACCCATTCACCATGGGTGGTGAATGAGTCCCCCTTGGCCCCAAATTAAAAATATTTTAAATTTCTTTTTGGGATTTTATTAAAAATCACTTGATGTCGGCCTATGATGAGGTATGAACAAGAAACTATGACACAAGATTGTATGAATAGAAATTTTTCATCTCATTTTACATCTCCTACAATCTCATTCATTCAAGCAACCTGATACAAGCATTCAAGCATCTTACAAATTTTTTTCAAGCAACATTCAAACACTTTGAACCATCCATTGGGGTGATCCCATAATAGTGGTTTACAATTTTTGGCCAAACTGGACATTGAAATTATTATTTTTAACTAAATCTTCACATTCGGGCACCTATAGCGGCTAAACTATGAGGAATTTGAAGATGGTACAAACTAGAGTCTCATCAAATTTTGTCTGTAGATTCTAAAAATATATTTTTCAAAATTTTTGGAATAAAATTGCACTTCTTTTTCCATCTCCCACGAAAATAGATTTTTTTTAGAAAACAACATTTTTTAAAAGTGACGCACACCGTATAATGCATAACTTTTTTTCCATGGATAAAATTCTAATTCTTTGAAATTTAGATTTGTAACTCGATATCTAGTGCTTCCACTTGGTTAGATAATTTTTATTGAATATTTTTCCTTAATCAAGTTTCAAAGTCAAACAAATTACAATTCGACCATTTTGTATAACGCTGTAACTTTTTTGTATATGTCAAAAATTTTTTTTTTTGTTGGATCAAGGACTTAATATCTGTGCACTCATATTTTTCAATTTTTTTTTTGATAATCTTCTATTTTTCCACATGTGAAGAACAAATAAATTCATTTTCGATGAAAACCTATGTTTAATAAAACTTAAAAAAAATAAATACATAACAAAACAAAAACATATTAAAATTATATTCATTGGATAGCTTGTTCTGAGGAATACCATAATCATTTGAAATAAATTTTAAATGAATTCATTTGATCCCCCAAAATCTAAATCAAAAGTGATTTTTTATCAGCATTTTGATAGGTGTAAAGGAGACGCATTTATAGGTATGGGTTAAAACTAGAGAGGTTCTATCCAAGGGGGTTTGATTTAAGGTGATTTGATCAATCTCTCTTCAATTGGAATCCTTAAAATGGAACTTTTAAAGGCTTAAATCATTATATTTTTAAAAAATATGTGATTTCAGCTAAAATTCGTTCCTCTCAGGAATTGTAAACCACTATTATGACAACACCCATTGACATTACTTCAAACTTGCATTATCAAGGGTTTGGTGAGTTAATGGCATTTGCGTGTTATTAGTTTATCTTTCCTTTACATTTCATTATTCTATTAAGGGTTTGATTACTACAAGTGGGGTTTGACCAAGGAAAACCACTATTTTCTAACCCTCAACCATTTTCCCCTCTTGCATGTGTGTTTGTAGACTTAGGTATGCAAATTTATCGAGCATTTATGTGTTGAAAAGTGGAAAGAAAAGTCACCTAGGTGTTTCAAGTCAACTTAAGTATATTTCACCTACTTGAGGATAGTTTTTTGTCTGTTTCTCGCAGAACTGACTTTGATAACCTGACAAGTAGACATTTCTGGATCTCGTGTTGTAGAGTTGTTTTCTAATTTTCCAAAATTTTGGGAGAGGACTGATTAACCATTAGTGGCGAATGGGTCCCACCTTAGGATTGAATATATGAGTTTTGTCAGATTCTAGATCTTGACTGTCATAAATTAGTTCCTGATACTTTTTTACCAGGAGGAGAACTAATTTGCCACCTTGGGCGAATGAGTCCCATTGTGAAAAATTAGTAATTTTCATCAACATCTAGAATGCTCTAGAATCATTACAATTTATCCAAGTGTACTTAGATTCATCTTTGTACTTTTTGTTTTGTATTATTTCTTCATTTACATAGTTGTTTGCATATCGTAATGTGTTTTCAATCATAGCTTAAATTGAACTTTTTCATTCATTTTCATTCATTTAGATTAGTTAATTTCATTTAGTTTACTTCATTTAGGTATAAAAACATCACACATAACATTGATTGAATGCGCCCCATGCATTTTTGGGTCGTATCTTTGTCCTTTTAGGTGAAAAACCCTAAAAGAGCTAGAGTTGACCATAGTGAACCAAAAATCTATGGTTCATTTTGGTGAACCCGACTTTTGAACACTTTAGATTTTTTATTTCATTCTCATATTGCATCTTAGTTTATGTTTGCATTAGAATTCAATTAGAACATTGCTTTGTTATTGCATTCTAGATATTTCATATTGCATTAGTGAAAACTTCATTTAAATTTCATTTTTACAAAGTATCTCATTGAAAAATCAAAAAAATCATCATTTTGCATCTGTACTTGCATTCTATAGAGCATTTAAATCATCTTAAAAATTCTGAAAATAAAATAAAATTGCATACTGGGACTCATTCGCCACCCTGGGTGAATCAGTCCCTCTACACTTTTTAGACAACATTTCACACATCTTTCTGGTATTTTTCTGCATTTTAGTTCATTTTTCCTGCATTCTATTTTAATTTCTAGAATATTTGTTATTACTCATTTATTGCATATTAGTTTATTTGCATCATGGCATTTTCTTTCAATAAGTTTTTGAATTCATTAAAAATCATTGGTAGACATGTCCAACTATGCCTTTGGTTGTGACCCTAATGACATTGAGCTACCTCATTCTCTTTCAACTCCTCATGATTGTCTTACTCATGATGTATACATCATTGGAGAAGATGATGTTAGCATGAACTAATTCTAAAATAACTACGTTGATAACTTAGAAGCCAATGCAACCTTTTATCCCTCCATGAAGTCACAAGATCTTCTACCTGTTGCACCTCCTGATCACTTTGCATATTCACATCCTAAAAACAATGATGGACCTAGGGTTCCTCCCTCAAGAGGATCTAGTTCCTTTAACCCAACACATTCAAACCCCTTTTATGATCATAAAGTCACAAACAATTTCATAAACTTTGAAGCAACATATGGCAATGGTTTCAATATCTTAAGTAAACAAGGTTGTGACACAAAACATGAACATGACATTCATCAGTTTATGAAACAAAACCCAACCAAAACACAATAGGATTAGGATATCAAGATCCTTCTCATCCTGGTAGAAATCCTCTTCAACCTAGGAGACTTCAGGATGCTAGTACTGTGATCTTAAATCCTCCTCCTAACTTGAACATTCTCCTTCCACGTGAACAACCATTCTCTCCTTCTAATGATAAGGATGTTACAATCCCTATGGGTTCCCTTCCTCCTTCTATTCATAAAAAAGGAGAACCTAGCAAATGAAAAATGACCATACAAATTGAAAAAGCTAAAGTTTCCTACACATCCCCAACTTGAATGTGAAAGGAGACTTCAACTACTTTTAAACAAAGGTATTATACTCTTACCACCTTCAAATAGGTTGGTTATTCATCCTAATGATTCCCACATACTATATTGAAAATATCATTGCATTATTGGCCATCGAACGGAAGCATGTCAAACATTGAATGAGATACTGGATAAGTATCATTTCACTGATACCAACTACTTTCCTATCATACCTTAAATAACCATTGCCTTATCATGCCATAGTTGAAGGATTTTTCATTCTCACTATTGTATGATCCTCTCCATCATCACCTTTGGCTCATACTTGTTTTCCCCTTTGTGGATAGAAGTAGTTGTTAGCCTTTATCCTTGTAATGCACTTGTCTTTGTCTCTTTACTATGTTATTCATTTTTTTCTTACCTTTTAATATTGAGAAACCAATAACTTAGTTAATGGTTGACACTTGCATTACCTTTTTCTTTTATTTTTCTTTCATGTTTGTATCATGTTCCCTTGTGATGTGTGTTTGATTTTCCCTCTCTTTTTACACTTCTTCTATTCGTACCTCTATTCTCCTAATTGTTGTTCCTTGTCATTTCTTTTATTTTGTGTTCTTCATTTGGGGATGACGCAAAGCGTAGAGATGCCCTATGTCTCTTTCATGTTGACCCAAAAGGTATTTTTCTTTTCTTTTGTTTTGTATTTTCCATTTGGAGATGACACAAAGTGTAGAGATTCCCTATGTCTCTTCCATGTTGACCCAAAAGGTCTTTGTCTTTTCTTTTGTCTTGTGTTCTCTATTTTGGGATGATGCAAAGTGTAGAGATGCCCTATGTCTCTTCCATGTTGACCCAAAAGGTCCTTGTCTTTTATTTTGTTTTTTGTTTTCCATATGGGGATGACACAAAGTGTAGAGACACCCTATGCCTCTTCCATGTTGACCCAAAAGGTCCTTGTCTTTTCTTTTTTGTGTTTTTCATTTGGGGATGATGCAAAGTGTAGAGACACCCTATGTCTCTTCAATGTTGACCCAAAAGGTCCTTGTCTTTTCTTTTGTTTTTTGTTTTTCCATTTGGGGATAACACAAAGCGTAGAGACATCCTATGTCTCTTCCATGTTGACTGAAAAGGTCTTTGTCTTTTTTTTTTGTATTTTCCTTTTGGGGATGATGCAAAGCATTGAGATTGAAATGACCCAAAAGATTTTTTCTTTTCACTTGTGTTTTCCTCTTAGGGATGATGCAAGGCATAAAGACCGTAATTTCTCTTCCATCTTGGCTCAAAATGGACTTTTTTTTCCCCTTTTTTTCTCTCTTTGTGCCATTCTTCTAGTTCTATGTGTATTTCAAGAATGATGACAATTATAAGATCTTTCATGAAGTAATTGTAGAAATGAACATACTGACCCCAAATCCATAGATCCCTTATGTGTTTAGTGTGCTCTTTTTTCTAAGGGGCAAATCCCTTTCTTTGTCTTTCATTTCCCTTGACATGATGTAGCCTAACTTCCAAACATATGACTTGGGCTTTCCAAGTTTGCTCTTGTGTCTTGTTTTCTTTTTTTCTCTTTCTTTGCTTCTCTACTTTCAAGTAATTTCTCACAGAACAATGTGTAGCAATTCCTTTAAAGTGGGGGGCATACATTACCATAATTCATTTGCATTCTTGGTTCCTAGTGTAGCCTTTTCATTTGTGTGATGTGTTTGTTAATTTGTGGATGACATTGGGTGTGATGTCCTTCATAAGTGTGATCTATCTTAGCAAATTGCATTCCTCTTGGTGGTTTGATGCGATGCACTACATCACCTAAGTTGTGAATATACTATTCCTTGATTGGTCATCTCTTGGAGACATTAGATACAATTTTCCCTAAGTGACTGACATTGCATAAACTTAACAAGAATCCTTTGAACATCTGTTACTTTTTGCATTTTTCCACCTTGCATAATGCAACTTGCATGATTGTGGTACCCCTTGTCTTTTCGTTCATAAGGATTTGTCTTTGTTGTGCCTTGTTAAAGTTGTCAATGGGCATAAATTTAACATGGTTGAGTGGGAAGCCCACCTAGTGGCATGACTTTTCCCCTAGCCACTTTTGTGTTTTTGTGACTGCATACCAACTAGCATATGTATCTTACCTTGTTGGGCCTTCTCACCCTGCAAACAACTAGTTTTGTGGCCCCAAAGTACATTTGGGATTTCTCACCCAGCAGACTGTCCTATGTTCTGTTGCCCCAAAGTGAGTACACATTCTCCTTTAGCCTAGATCTTATCCACAACTAGTTGGATTAGTGATTGAAGCTTCATTCAATTCATTTCAACACTTGTGTGTTCCTTTGTTCTTATGTTTATTTTTCCATGGGATCTTCATCTTAGGGGCTTGATCATCTCTCTTGATTGTTGTATTCCATCTTGCTAATGTAAGTGCATTTGAACCCTCTTAATGTTCATGGCTACTTTAGTGTGATTTTGAAGATGGTTCATCCTCTCACTAAAGTGGAGGCTAAATGTGTTGTAGAAAAATGGCACCTTATCATTTTCATGGCCTTTTAGGTCTTGTTTCATGGTATTTGACATATTTTTCTTTAATTTTATGCCACAACATGGCTTGAACATACATATTTAGGTACTAAAATTAAAATAACAATGTCTTATGAAGGTGTTGTGAAGTGTTGTAAGACATTTCTACATTCTTCTAAACTGCATTCATTACAATTCACCTAATAATCACCTCTTTACACATCACCAAGTCCTATTTTGAAGTGTTGTGAAGTCTTGTAACAAGATTTCATAGTTTCCTAGGCACAAATTCACTATTTATCCTTTTCTTATGACTCAATTGACCCCTTTATGCTCTCATATGCTTTAATTAAGTGTATTTTTGGATATTATCCTGACAAACAACATTAAATGAAACTTAATTCTAGACACTTGTTTTTAGGTCCTAGGTGGGAACCATCCACCATGGGTGGCAAATGAGTCCCCCTTGGCCACAAATCCAAAATACTTTAAATTTCTTTTAAGGATTTTATTAAAAATCACTTGATATCCATTTGTAATGAGGTATGAATGGGAAAATATGATACAAGATTGTATAAATGGGCATTTTTCATCTCATTTTACATCTCCTACAATCTCATTCATTCAAGAAACCTCATACAAGCATTCAAGCATGTTACAACATCTTTTCAAGAAACATTCAAGCACTTTGAAGCATCCATTGACATTACTTCAGACTTGCATTATCAAGGGTTTGGTGAGTTAATAGCATTTGCATGTTATTAGTTTATCTTTCCTTTAGATTTAATTATTCTATTAAGGGTTTGACCAAGGAAAACCACTATTTGCTAACCCTCAACCGTTTTTTCCTCTTGCATGTGTGTTTGTAGACTTAGGTATGTAGATTTTTCAATCATTTATGTATTGAAAAGTGGAAAGAAAAGTTAACTAGGTGTTTCAAGTCAACTTACGTATATTTCAAGCTTGAAGAGAGTTTTCTATCTATTTCCCATAGAACTGACCTCGACAACCCAACAAGGAGACATTTCTAGATCTAGTGTTGTAGAGTTGTATTTTGATTTTCTAGAATTTTGGGAGAGGACTGATTCACCATTAGTGGAAAATGAGTCCCACCTTAGTACTAAAAATCTGAGTTTTGTTAGATTCTAGATCTTGACTGTTAGAAACCAGTTCCCAATACTATTTTACTAGGAGGACTAATTTGCCACCTTGGGCGAATGAGTCTCACTGTAAAAAATTGGTAATTTTCATCGGCATCCAAAACACTCTAGAATCATCACAATTCATCCAGGTGCACTTAGATTTATCCCTATACTTTCTATTTTGCATTATTTCTTCATTTGCATAGTTGTTTGTATATCAAAATGTGTTTTCAAACATAGCTTAAATTGCACGTTTGCATTCATTTTCATTCATTTAGATCAGTTAATTGAATTTAGTTTACTTCTTCTAGGCATAAAAACATCACACATAACATTAATTGAATGAACCCCATGCATTTTTTGGGTCCTATCTCTCTCCTTTTAGGTGAAAAACCCTAGAAGAGCTAGAGTTGTCCATAGTGACCCAAAAATCTACGGTTCAATTACTAAGGAAATATTCTTCCCCATAATATTCTTTGTAATTAGGAAACCATTTCTTATGAGGAATCATCTGGTATGAGAAAACTTAATAAATGAGCCATGAATCAATAGTAATAATGTTAGCTCAAATAAAAAAGAATCAAAATCTTAATAGAAGGTTTTCCCATAGAGGAATTAAAAATAATTTTATTAATCCTATATTGCTTCTTCACATGCTCTCTTTTACAACAATTCTAACACCTTAGTTTTCTCTTATTGAGGGTTTTAGAACACTATTTAGACTTATCACTTTTATTATCCCCTTTAAAGGATCTTTATCTTTGAACCTACCTCACACATGCAAGGAATATTGGGAGCCAACATTCATGGAAGTTGTCCTCATCTCCTTTAAAATAAGTATAGATATTATGGAGTCAATCTTTGGTTTTTCATTTATTGAGTAGGAAAAGTGATCATAGATCTAATTAGGTTAACTAGTATGATATCCTTTTCACTTTAACTCCATATTCATACATAAACCAACTAGGGTTTTATGATTGACTTTCTCCCACAAGTGATATAAAATATCCTAGTTTTTATGTTGTCTTCTTTTGTAAAAGAGATAAACCTTACATGTGTTTTGAGAAGCCTATTTTACATATAACCCTTGATCTAAAATGTAACTTATTGTACAAAAGAAAATGAAATTATGGATTTACAAAAAGTAGATCTGAGGAAGGAAGAGTACTTTGCACCTATGACATATGTTGAACACCCAAAATACTAAGACGAAGGTTGAATCGGTATTCTATGAAACCACTTAAAAATTTAAACACTCATTCCACATATCATATTCAATTTGTAGTAAGGAAAGAAACCATGAAAGCAACCATCAAAGCATATAACACATGAACACTAGACTGTTATGTGGAAAACCCAAAAAGGGAAAAAAATCAATGAGGATTAGCTCACTGTATATTATAACCAATTATAAGGTATCATATAAATTCTCATTTCCAAGTGGACTCACTATCCAATGGAATCACTACCCATAGAATAAGAGAAATAGAAGAAAGGAGTGGTTCACTACAAATATTTGAACTAATACAAATGCATCTATGGTATGTAGAAAATATGGTTCAAAAATTAATACACTTCATGATACTATACTCTAATACTCTATTACTATCTTCATTTTCATATTACTCACACTATAATTATTAGAAATTCATATACATAACTTAATCCTCACACTTCAACACCAAAATTATCTTATACTTATACCCTTTACATTCACAAGAACCTATAACATCAATTAGGTTGGCCTAATTGGATGTAATGTGCATAATATGAGTTCTTAGCCCAAAAAATGCTTCACACAACTCAAAACATATATAATGCATGAAATAGGTCAAGGTGGACCTATAATAGCTCCTACATAACTGATCAACACTTATCTAAACTTCACATAACCCAAAACATATTAGGTTAGCACCACTAGTGACCCAACATCAAGATTCAACAACTGATCATCCTAAAACCAATATATAGACCTACAAACATCATGCCACATGGAACTTGGTTGCAATCGACGTCTATAAACACTTTCAAAAATATGCATGGATAGATATTTTCCATGGTGAAGTGAAAACTTATAAAAAACATACACTCTGTACTTGAAACATTGTCATTGGAAAACTCGATACTCTATTACTCATAACTTCTACACCAGAGGGAAAAATAATATTAAAGTATGGATTTAGACTCCTCTGATCTCTTCAAAAATTTCTTTAGAACTACAGAGCAATATTCCTCAATCCAAACCAACGTGGGTGAAAAAATGAATGCATTATACACATAGAACTATGTTATGACACTTAGCCAATTCTACAACTCAAATTTCTACATTGGATAAAAAATTCTTGCATCTGTATATAGGAAATTACCATGTCCTCAATCACTTATATGAACCAAATCAATTGATCATCAAGTGCACCTCAAACCACAATGTTGAAATCAATAAAAACATTGTATTTGCACACTATATATTCCGTGCTCATGTCAAAAATTAAGACAATGACAAACTCCTTAAACTTCCAAGAATCTCCTGCTTTGTCATTGATGGCAACATGCATAAATATTCACAAATATTCTCCCCCTTTGACATCAAGGGAAAATGGAAAACACATTTTCTAATCTCTTTTCCACCTTTCACATCACTCGTATATACTTGTTTTTCCCCCTTTCATATATAAATACTTTCACATTATTAGAAAACTCTTCATTATAATTTCTCATATACTCTGCTAACAGTGTTATCCATCAAACTAGATCAAAATTGGAACAAAAATATTATCCTCTAGCATTCACATATATATAATGAAGTCTAAAATGCATAAAAAGAAATAAATGTATAAAAATCAACAAGAAGAAGATGGAACATTTGTATAGAACACTTACAATTTTACAAGGTGCACTTTCCAAGCATTTTTACCATCTTCCCATTCATTCTTTACTAGCCCAAGCATGTTGCTCCAAGTATCAAACTCAACAAGTTTTTCTTCTATATCATTCAAAATTCTAGGTATAAGATTCATATTTGTAACCTTCTCAGCATTTTTTAGAGCATTGGATACATATGCATACATTACACTTACCAAATCTCTAATATGTCCAAACTACACTATGATCTTTTCTTTTTGTTCTTACAACTAGAATTTTTCATGCAAGGTTTTCAATTTCCAACCTTGTTGATCCATCTACATCATTTTATAGGTTCTAAGCACCGGATGCCATGTCAATCTTGGACTCAATGGAGCCCATCTAATCCTTTATACTCTTTGTGGACCTCAACCATTTTATATGAAACTGAAACAAGTCTTTGGCCTCTTTCTACACAATTCTACACATCCTTGATATTTTTCTGAAATTTATTATGTGCAGTGGCACATTTATCCACCATTTCTACCAACTTCTTGTCATCCACCTTTTTAGTGATCTCCTACTCCAATTTTTTCTCTACTCCACTAGAACATTCTTTAAAAGAATCAAGTAGAATCTTTAAATTTTATACACCAGATAGAGAATTTCCAATTCTTTTTTTGGGTACATCTCTTGTAGTGACTTTACTTCTTCATCTATTATCTATACACTTTTCTAATGACTCTACAAGATTTCTTTCCTTGCAGATGGATGAAATACATCTCCTAGTTGTAACTTGTGTAGTGGGGAAATCTTATCCATATTCACTTGAACATTATGCATTGGTATTTGTAATAGTTGAGCAAAGATTACTAGTTGAAACAAACAGCTACATGCTCAACAAACTCTTCAAGGATTCTCCAAAGGTTCATAATGAATTTCCAACCAATTTATTATCAGGATATTTCTCTTTCAAGGCCTTTTCCTTGTCATCAATGCTATTCGAGCTACTTTTTCATTCTTCTCAGCATTGTTAGGATCTTCCTCATTCTTCTTCTCATCATCACCAAATGCTTCATTATTATCTAGAGGAGGCATGTGTTTTTCATCTTGTTCCTTACTAGTCTTTGGGTTGTCTTGTACAACCTTTGTAGTATTTTCTATAGCATTTTTCTTATTCTAGGGGAGGGGAGTTATGTTCTATATGGGTTTCCTCCTTTTATGACTCTTCAATATTTATTTCTATAATAATATTTTTTCCTAACAAAGGAGTGTTATTAGTAACACCTTATTTTACAATGTTCTCTTCCACATCTAGAAGTGTATTATTCTGCAAATTTTCTTCTTCTATTCCATGGTCATGTCGAGCATCATCATGTTGTGCAACTTTGGGTTTGTTGGCTTTCAGAGGAGGCATATTATAATGTATGTGCTCTTCAGGGTTGAGGATCATGCGCCTAACTATTTTTCAAAACTAGCGACCTTCTCCATAGTTTCATTTCAGAGCCTCTGAATTTCATCAGGTTATTTATGCTTATAAGGGTGGTTACCCTTTGTTCGGTTCTAAACACCTTGTTGTATACCTAATGTAATCTAATACTATCTCATCCACTAGAAGAGCACTAATATTTTCCAAGGTATATGATCTAAAAATAGCTTCTTCATTTATTGCCTCTTCTATTCTTGCATATAATGCACTTCTCAACTCAAGTAATTGGCCTTCAATATTTTTCATAATCACCTAGAAGATATATATATATATATATATATATATATATTTGACTATTGATTCATCTATGGTAGCCTTATCGATATCATTTGTAGTAGTATGCAAGGCAATAGTTTTTTCTAACTTCTCATATTATACAATTCCATTAAACAAGGAATCTAAACTCATGGGACTCTGTTTCCTTATTGGAGGGGAACACTTGTCCTTATTTTTCTTCTTTTCTTCTAGAGTTTTCTTCCCTTTATAGGATTCTGATTAATTCTCCCTTATATGAATCATAAATGCTTGTGTTTCCTTTTCTACTTCTACTTCACTATTCTTGTCAACAATGTCAACCTTGACTTTCTTTAAACTCAATTATTCTTGTGCTACACTAGATTTCCTTTTTATGATCAAAGGTTGTTCTTCTACCTATAAATCTTCTTCATCCACACTCAAATTATTTTCCCTTGTAGCCTTAGCCTTCACTCTTTTCTATTGCTTCACTGGAGGAGTCTTTTCTTTTATTGGAAAACTTTGTTGTTTTTTTCCAAGCATTGGTTGGCTCCTTTCTATTTTTTCAACTAGTAGAAGGTAAAGTCCCTAAGGACTTAGGGGCAGCCGAAGTTGGGGTAGATGTTCTACTAGATCTCCTTCTACTATATGTACCTTTTGAAGATCTAGACATGTTTTTAGCTTTCTCTACTTGCTTCTTTGTGAATCTCACTGCCTTTATAAATCATGTAGTCCTTTTCTACATTAATTTATTTATTTGTTTCTCCCTTTGTTGCATCTCCACCTTGATATATTTCTCTTCATATGTTCTATATCTTTCCTTAGAGGTTTCTTTAGGATTTCTCAACATAAAGTCTACTAAACCAGTGATTTCTTCCTCTATTATCTCATATCCCAACTCTATTACCCAAATAGCCATAGGCTCAACAAATTGTACGATGTGACAATCCTTTGTCAATAGGAAGGTGATATTATTCTTGTAATTCTCTACCATGCTCTAGGAAATTCTTTCTCTAGATTGTATTTTTTTTTAAAAGGTCTTAAAGAATCCCCATAAAAAAATTTCTTGTGTTTTTGAATCAACTAACCTCATCAGGTGATCTCTGATATGATGTGTCACACATCTATTCTTCAAACACATCATACATTCCTTGTTTTGATAACCTCATTTAGAAATTAAAACAATAAGAAAATGATCGAAGTACCAAATTTGAATGGGTGCTTAGAGTATTTTATCTTCTAGGGGTTCTTTAGAAAATTTTCTCTTACCAGTTCACACAAATCATAATTTGCACCTTTCTTCACCATCTCATACAAAATGTTGATGGAGGTTGTAGAAATAAAGTTCTTATTTGTGAAATATTTATTATATCTAATCAGCATTGAGGCAAACTTAGCTATTGGATCTTTTATTTCCTTAACTATCAAAATCTCTTTTGTCAATCCTTGCACCAGTCAATTCCATTACCATTTCACTCTTTATCGATTTGAGCACTAGAACAAGTTTGGTTGAGCATAATCCTATTACAACCCTAATCTCCTCCTTGTTGATTAAATGTGGAATATCCAACCATATCAACCTATCAAGAATTATTCTCAAGGTGTATCTGACCGACTCATCCACATAGAAAATGATAGGGAAATTCTTTGAGACATCGAGTTTCTTCTCTATAAAACTCTCAAATTCAATTTTTAGTTCAAATTGGTTTTCAATGAGTTGATTAAACCACACTTCATCGAACCTAGAGTGATTGTATTTTTCCAATTTATAATGTATATATATCCTAAATTTTCTATATGAATCGCACCATATGGAATGTGCAAAATAAATCCATGTAGATCCATCTCCATTGATTTATCAAGGTGTCACTTGAATTTTGGATGAGGCCACTTGACAACTGTAAGTGTGAAATAAGTAAATAAGTAAAAAAACTAAAACACTTCTTAATGAAACATTATATCAATATTTAACATGAATTAAGCTAATTTAAAGCACAAAAAACTTGAAAGCATCTCATTGTCTCCCATCTCCAAAGATTTATCAAATCACAGAGGGCTCTCAAATTTGGTAAGCATCGTGACTGTTTAAAATTCCTATCTAGAGAATGGAATGATGCTAAATACAATGATGTAATGATTTCTAGGTGATATGATGCTACTATAATTTATTTTGACATGAAACTCTATAAAAGAAGCTACAGTAAAAACTAAGATACAACCATGATATGAATTTTATTGATGCTATAATTGCTATGATGCTATTGCTATTGCTATGAACGCTTGATTACTATTCATGTAGAGTAAGTTTGCACACAATTGGGATCCATTTCCTATGAAGAAATGTTGTATTTATAGATTTACAACAACAGTTTTGCATAGGGGCAACACAACAGAGACCTGGATTCAATCTTGATATTTGAAGGGTGAGAGATGAAGAAGTTGGAGTTGATGAAGGGAATGGTTTCTCCCCATGAAAGCATCAGGAAATATGATGGGAAAGATCAGAGGAAGAAGATTTGAGAGATTGATTCAAATTTGTCTCCAATTTGTCTTTACAGCTTCCCGTGAATGCTAGCTGAAATAAATTGGATTTTGGAATATCAAATTTGGTAGGTGAGTGAATAGAGGAATTTGCTTTATGCCTTTATTTAA
Source organism: Sequoia sempervirens (assembly GCA_007258455.2). Lineage (NCBI taxonomy): Eukaryota > Viridiplantae > Streptophyta > Pinopsida > Cupressales > Cupressaceae > Sequoia > Sequoia sempervirens. The sequence continues at coordinate 700,649,287 of VDFB02281492.1, read as the reverse complement.
ATTAGCAAAAGGGAGAATAAATAATTTAATAAAATAAACTATAAAAATTGTTTAATAAATTAAATAGAAGGAATATTATAATTAAACAATAAAGTATAAAACTTTGTTTATTTAATTAAGATTGAAAATAATGTAATAATTAAATAACATGAACTATAGAAGTTGTATATTTAATTAAATCTAAAGAATAGAAGAAATGAGCTATAAATAAATATTTCTATTTATTTAATAGAAGAGGAATTATGATAATTAAATAAAACAAAGTGAAATCCATTTATTTAATTAAGATGAAAATAAAAGAATAAAGATTGAAGAATTTAAGATGAACTATATAAAATAAATATTTCTATTTATTTAAAATTGTAGATGAAATAAAGGTTAATTAATCAAATAAATCATATTTAGTTAATTATATTCTCTAGACCATTTTTAGGTGTATACATTTTGCCCCTCTTTGAAGTGATGCATTTACACATTGCTTCAATTTTTTTTTTACTGCTGCTGCTAGTATCAATGAGAAAATTTTCTTAATATGCCCTAGACGTTGATTTTTGCTGTGATGATGAATATATTCCCCCTCAAGAAATAAATTGATGAATTTTTTATTTATTAAAGTTTTTGATTTTTTTTGGAATTTTTCAATTTTTTTGTGATTTTCTAATGATGTATGATTATTGATAATGATTTGATGATGAAATAATTTATCTCTCGACAAAGAATACTAATTTTTCCTATTGATTAAATGTCTCCATACTTTTCCTCCTTGTGTTTGATGATTTTTGATCATGTCATCCTTTCATTTGATATTGATTGATGATCATGATAGATTAGAAGATTATTGATCTCATGATAGGTGAGATTCAATGATTGATTGATTGATTTACCTCATGATAGGTGAGATTCAATGATTGATTGATTGATTGACCTCATGATAGGTGAGATTCAATGATTGATTGATTGATTGACCTCATGATAGGCGGGGTTCATTGATAGATTGATTGATTGACCTCATGATAGGTGAGGATCAATGATAAATTGATTGATTGACCTCATGATAGGCGAGGATCAATGATAGATTGATGATTGACCTCATGATAGGCGAGGTTCATTGATAGATTGATGATTGACCTCATGATGGGTGAGGTTCATTGATAGATTGATGATTGACCTCATGATAGGTGAGGTGCAATGATAGTCACTCATGAGATTTGATCAAAGTCTCACCAAATCCGATTAGATTGATAGGTTGATTCATTTTTGATTGATTAATAATATTTCTAATTTTGTGATATGTTATGATTATAGGAGGATTCTAGAGTTCTTTCCAAATACGTGGGACATGATTCTGCATCTGGCGCAGGCCAATATAGATATCATCAGCCAATGTGGAAGATCTATAATGTAGATGCAAAACTAATATGAATGCAACCTAATTTAACCATGCAAATCTACATATGCAAGCATTGGCATCTTAATAGTCCATTTATCGTGCAATTTATCATCATTGAGCTTTTAAAATGTTGAAAGTGAGTACAAGCATCGATGGTATAATTTAGACCATGATGACTTGAGTACTTCTTTCATGATTTTTGATATTGCAAGTTAACACAAGTATCTAGGTATAATTAAACCGAGATGACTTCAACATTTCTTGTGTAAATAGACAAGAATTAATCACTTTCCTACATGAATTGGAATGTTGACCACTAGTGATACTTTGTAGAGCACATCTCGCGACAATTCACATAATAAAAATGATTAACTCACAGGCAACAGATAAAGAAAAATACCATTCTCCTTCCTAGCTTCTGTAGTTCAGTACATCATCAAGTTGCTGCAAAAAAATGATAACAAAAATAAAAGTACAACATATCCAACCTTTACTTAAAGTATTTCATTCATTATTTAGATTAGATCATCCATCCTGATTTGATTTTATGATGTTTTTGTGATTTTCTAGATTTTGACCAAAACCTAACCCAAAGACCTATCCTAGGGGCCTCGGGGACTGATCAAAGATTAGCCTTGCCTATGTTATACATGTAGAGACTATGTAGTTCGACTGACACAGACTCTATTTTTGACTTTTTGAGTGATTTTTTGACTTGTTTTTGGATTTTATGTATGATATGGATGTTTGATGTGTTACCAATTTTGATTGATGTTCCATGTTGGGTTGTGTTTCGATCATTGTTTTTGCTATGTTTGACATGTTTTTGTTTGTCCATTTTGTTAAGCTCGATGTTTTATGCCCCCAGTGAAGTCCAGATGTTGCCCCCAAGCTATGGTGAGACATGACCATTTGCGATGATATGATAATGGATGTTAAATGATGGTGAATAGTAATGAACATGATATGTGTCCAATAGATAGAAAAGATGGTTAAATCACAAATAGCTTCTATTTCTAGGTTTTCACCATACATTTTTATTGCACTTTTTAGTCTTTTTGATTTTTTTTGTATTTTTGTATTTTTTATGATTTTTTTGTTATTTTTTGTTTTTCTATTATTTTTGGATTTTTTAGGATATTTAAGATGAAATGAGATGATATGACTAATTTAAGGAACAAGATGCCCCACAATAAGGGTAATGAAACCATCTATAAATGATATATCAAAATGAAAGATTCACTGTAAAACATGTCACACAAGCAACGTATCTCTTATCAAAAGATGATAATGGTTGATTGATTAAGATGCCAAGAATGATTGATTCCTTAAGGAATGATGATGATAAGTACTTAGTATCACTAATTTCCTCTAAGTATAATAAGATTGATGATTTTTGATGATTGATTGACAAAATATATGAGGATTGGATAATGTTTTATAGCCAGACTCAAATATGATTTGCATGATAAGATTCAAGGTTGCAAAGGGACATGGTGATATGGATTTTGATAAGCTAGGAGATATGGAATGGAAGAAAGAAAGGTTAAAAGTAATGAATGGTGATGATCAAGATCAACTATATACGATACAGACAAGGCTCGAGTATTTTTACCCTATTCCTCATCAAGACAAAGGAAAGGAAGAAAGGATGTATCTAGTAAGAATTGATGGAATATGGATAAGATGAAAGATATGGTATGGAAGATATGGATAAAGCATATAGGATAAGGTATATGATGTTCAAGAAGATCCTTAACCTTGTCAAGATCAAAGGTGGAAATGTAAGGAATGAGCATAGAAAGGATAATGACCATGAATGATAAGATGGATGAAACTTTTACCTAATTGTAGAGTGCAAGGGGAATATGGAAGATAGGATATGGATGATAGGGAGATGGAGGAAGGACTTAAGCATCAATTTTCCCAACCAAATATCCCTCTAATAAACCATGGCAATGGGAATTAGACTCCTAAATGTTGGTAGATTAATGATATGATGGAAGAATATAAGAACTTATGCAAAGGTTTGGATTAAAGGAGAATGATGGGGGATGAATGTTGGATAATGGATAAGAGGTTGGAAGGCCTGTTGATGGATAGATGGAAAGGACAAAAAGATCAATGTTGGCACACACCTTGAAGGGTGGTGGAGTGATGGAGGAAAAATGGATTTGGAAGGTAATAGGTTATTAGATGGAAAATTGGAGGAAGCTTCTGGATTAGAAAATTTGGATTCCAATTTAGACTTTATTGCTTCTATGAGACTTTTAGGAATCCACATGACTTTTGACCTTGATTTTTTCTTTGTGGGAATTTGTGGCCTTTGAAACTTTTATTTTTGATTTATGGACCTTTGTGGTCTTTGAAAATTTCCTTTTTTCTTTGATGGGCCTTTGTGGCCTTTTATATTTTTATTTTGATTTTGGATCAAATTTTCTTTTATTTTTGCATGTCTCTTTGAGGAGACATGTTGATCATTTGATACATGTGGATTTTGATATAGAAGCTTTTGATATTTGGCACCCAAATTTCTTCCAAGAGCAATGGGAGGGGTGAATTGAGATGAATGATATGGAGGTATTATGGATGAGTTAATGAGGGTAGAATTTTGAAAGGGCATCAAGGATGTGTGCCTTTATTGTTCTTGAGAAATAGGATATGGACCTAGGATAGAGGGAAGGTATGATGTAATAGGTTGAGGACCTAGGATAGATGGAACGTGTGATGAATTAGAATGAGGACCTAGGATAGATGAAAGGTTTGATGGACTTGGACACTTAGGTATATAATCAAGGCCATGGTGATATGGGTTTCTTTTAAAGGGGTTCTAGGACACCTTGTTCAAAAAGGCCTAATCCTTTTCCTTTGTAATTCATACTTTGACACATTGGTTTACCAATGGGATATGTATTGTTTTTGAAACAAGATGCAAGTCCATTTTGGGGAGGATATGATATGGGTGAGTGGATAGGTGTTGGAAGTAAACTAGAATGGATAAAGGTGGAGGATCCCAATTTATAGGTGTGGGGTTCATGGATAGCTTGAATAGGTGTGATAGGCTCTTGACATGGGGATGATGGGGTGTTTTGATCTTGACTTGGAAAAGGATCATGAAATGGTATGAAAGGCATATCTTAATTATGAGAAGGATAAACATCTTCATGGGATGAAAGGGTATCTTTGAATGGAAGCATATCTTGATCTTGATGAGGAAGGGAATCATGAGATTTTGTAGAAAGTATGTCTTGATCATTAGTTGGTAAGACATCATTAGATAGGATGGAAGAACTATCATGCTCTTATGATGCAATAGAATCATGAGATGGTATGCATTGATTAGATGATGTGGAAAAACTTGGAAGGATACTTGTCTATTAAGATGGAAAGGAATTATTTTGGATGAAAAGTGAAAGGAGGGGATCATCATAAGATTCTTGAGAAATGGGATCTTGATCAAAGATTGGAAGAATTTGTGTTATTTTGATATAATTGGATGGAGTGGAAAGAATATATCTTGATGTGTATGGGAGTCTATCCTAGCATGCTTTGGATTGTGAGATTGACATGAATCATTGGATGTTGAAGATATGATAGAAGAGGATGATTGGATGGAGTTGTTAACTTGAGTGAAAGAATCTTGAGGTTTATTTTGGCTTATGGTGGATGGTGATAAATGCATGACATGATACAATTTCTCAATATCATTTGTGTTTGAGGACTTAGATTTGGGCTTATTGAGATTTTGCAAAAAATCAATGACATTGAACTTGGATGATGTAGTTTTTGGTGAAGAAGGTCTCATGTCCATATTTTTGTTGAAGGAATAAGAACAAATGTCTAGAAGAAAATATCTCTCTATGGTTGTTTCCCTTTGCGTACCCTATATTTTTTGTTGAAGGTTTTTCAGTTGATGAGCTAAATAATTAAATTGATCCTCATCTATTTCAACCATGGTGGTTTGAGTTTCAATTTCCTGTTCTTTGGATTTTTAGTCTTCGTGACCTTGTTAAAATGGACATACAAACATTATTTTTTTCAATACAATTTTGATCTTAATTTGGTATCGTGTCAAGGATATTAACTCAAGTCAAATACAATAATAGATTCTATTGATTAGACTGAGTTGATAAGTTTGATTATACGGTTTTGTTTCTTTGATTTAGGATAACTGATCCTGAAACTTAACTTACTAATCAAATGTGTTTGATTGAGACACTTTTGGATGGTAGATCTTGGTTTGATTTGAACAAATTCAATTGTAAAGGCCAATTTATGTAGGTTTAAGACTCTTTTTTGATTTAGAAAAGTTTATGTTTTGATAAAAGTCCAAATTTTGATGTTAACTATCTGACAAGGGTTTCCAATAGCTTTCTATTTTCTTGTTTTCTTTATGTTTTTCAGGATGATCATATCTAAATTAATTTTTTGGAAACATAAAAGAATTTGTAAAACAATTGTTTTTAAGTCGTAGAATCTAAATAGTAAGTGTATGTTATGGGATCAACAGATCCTTCTTGATAGTCATAGGTTATTTTGACAAGAAATACACTTTAGATAGACTCACTCTTAAGGACAAAAAGGTCATCGCTATACTCAAACAACCCACATCTTAAAATTGCATCAACTCACACAACCGTGTCACCCCCTAGATGACACCCGTGTTTTTGTCTTTTCCAGGCGCATACTCAAGGTTAAATTTCTTGATCCCTTGAGCAAATGGTCCTTGGAAATTATATGGTGAGTATCTTGGGGGTAGATTCTTCCCTTCCCTGACACCGTTGAGTATTACAATGTTCAGAAACTAACAAGTTGGATACTACACTATGGTTCATAGATAGGGTTTCTGTTTAGAGCGGCAAATGATAAAATCCCTTAGGAGACCTCCCAATATTTAGAACAAAGCTTTTGGGGATGGTTATCTTGCACACTTCTGGTAAATGAGGGTTTTCCTAGATTTACTTTTATTTTATAGTGGGTTGGAAAACCTAGCTTTGGTTGTTCCCACTTAGGTCGTTCCCGTAGGGTGAATACTTTCTCCCACTATGGTAGGCCTTCTAAAGGATTTACTAAAGCTTGAAATGCATAAAATAAAGGATGAATTTGGTGTTTTGATCACCCAATTAAGGGGAGAGCATATGCCTATCACCACACAAGCCCAGTAATCAATGTTCAATTTTAGAGCCCAAACAACAATTTTCTATCTATGTGAAGATATTGCTTCACAGTGAAGGTATTGCTTCACAAAAAAAGATGGTGTTCATTTTTAATCCCAAATTGAAATGTTTGGTGACTACCCTAGATTGATATATTTTAACTTAAGTGACTATCCTAGGATTGGCTCATTTTAGTCCAAATGGCTACCCTAGGATTGGTTCATTTTAATCCAAATCCAAAAACCAGTGAGTTTTTAATTTTTATTTTAACCAACTTTGAAAAAGCTTATATATATGGTTAATTTTAAGACCAAAGTAATGCTAGTTGGTCCTAAGGAATGAATGGAAAATAACATATGATGGGTTATTTTCCCATGAGTGTTTGAAAACACTAGTACAATGAATATCAAATTATTTTTATTTCACTTCATGCTCCTTATTCTTCTTAAAACCTACAATAAATACTCAAAAAAGTTAGATGAGATCAAGAAATAAGAAGATATAAGGGTTAGATGAATGATTAACCATAAAAACCCTAAAACTTAGACCAAGTTACAATGTGATTTGACTTTAAATATAAAATTGAAAATTTTAACTCTACAAAAAGTGAAAAATACCTACACCATCGCATAGCTTATGAAATTCTACCCCATTTTTAAAAAAAAAAAGTTTTGAAAAAGACCTTCGTATGACCAAGATATGGCAATTTTAAGATTGACTATCAAAGCACTAAAATAAAGGTCATAAGCGCTAAAACAGTCAGAAGCACTAAAACAGTCAGAAGTACTAAAACAATCAGAAGCACTACAAAATTTATTAGAAGTGCTAAAACAGTTAGAAGTGCTAAAACATAGGTCAAAAGCACTACATTATTTATCAGAAGCACTAAAATAGAGGTTAGAAGCGCTACAAAATTTATCAAAAGTGCTAAAACAATCAGAAGCACTAAAACTTTTGTCAGAAGCACTAAAATATTCAAAAGCGCTATAGTTTGTGTTGGAGGTGCTACAAAATCTTTCGATTGCGCTAAAAGAAACAACTAAAACACTTCTTAATGAAACATTATATCAAGATTTAAGATGAATTAAGCTAATTTAAAGCACAAAAAACTTGAAAGCGTCTCATTGTCTCCTATCTCTAAAGATTTATCAAATCACAGAGGGCTCTTAGATTTGGTAAGCACTGTGACTATTTAAAATGCCTATCTAGAGAATGGAATGATGCTAAATACAATGATGTAATGTTTGCTAGTGATTTCTAGATGATATGATGCTACTGTAATTTATTCTGACATGAAACCTGATAAAATAAGCTATAGTAAAAACTAAGATGCAATTGTGAGATGAATTCTACTAATGCTATTGCTATTGTGATGATTGTTTGATTGCTTGATTTATATTCCTGCAGAGTAAGTTTGCACACAATTGGGATCTATTTCGTGTGAAGAAAGGTTGTATTTATAGATTTACGACAATCGTTTTGCACAGGGATAGGACAATAGAGGCTTGGATTCAATCTTGAGATTTGAAGGGTGAGAGATGAAGAAGCTAGAGCTGATGAAGGGAATGGTTTCTCCCCATGAAAACATTAGGCAAGATGATAGGAAAGATTAGAGGAAGAAGATTTGAGAGATTGATTCTAATTTGTCTCTAATTTGTCTTCATAGCTTCCCATGAATGCCAGTTAAAATAAATTGATTTTGGAATATCAAATTTGGTAGGTGAGTGAATAGCATAATTTTCTTTATTCCTTTATTTAAATATTTTGATTTATTTAAATTAGCAAAAGGGGGAATAAATAATTTAATAAAACAAACTATAGAAATTGTTTATTAAATTAAATAGAAGGAATATGATAATTAAACAATAAAGTATAAAACTTTGTTTATTTAATTAAGATTGAAAATGATGTAATAATTAAATGACACCAACTATAGAAGTTGTATGTTTAATTAAATCTAAAGAATAGAAGAAATGAACTATAAATAAATATTTCTATTTATTTAATAGTAGAGGAATTATGATAATTAAATAAAACAAAGTGAAATCCGTTTATTTAATGAAGATGAAAATAAAAGAATTTAAGATGAACTATATAAATAAATATTTCTATTTATTTAGTAGTAGATGAAATAAAGGTTAATTAATCAAATAAATCATATTTAATTAATTATATTCTCCAAACCATTTTTAGGTGTATACAACAACCTCTACAACTTATGGGGGATAAATTTTGCAACAAATTGAAAGTACTTCTGAAACTTAGCACAAATGGAATTTGTAAATACCTTTTGAGCATTATCGATTAGGGTTTTGTGTGCCAAAAATCTAAAATGCTTCTCTTCACTCCTTCAGTGCTTTTCTCTCTTGGAATGCTCATTTGTAAATGAAAGATTGAATATGATATCACATATAAATGTTTTATCTAGAAATTTAACTTAATTCACATTGAATGTTTGATATGATAAAGCTAATGAACCCTAACTTTAATGCACATTCACCTTCAAATGCTCTGCAAACTTCCACATCTTGATATTTTCAAATGATGTTTTCACTAATAGATCAAGCATATGAAACTATACCTCATATCCATGTGTTGAAGGCATCAACACCATATCTTTGACAAGGGCTTAATGAATATCTATTAAATATCCCCATGAGCCAAAGCTATAAACTTAGTTTGTAGCGGAAACATCTACACCAAAACCTAGCATAGACTTAGTCTTATCATTGCTCTCTTCCTTCTTTCCCCAGATCTTATTCATCTCTTTCTTCATCTCTACTAGATCAACATTTTTCCTAGATCATTCCTCTTTGCCGGATTATTCTTCTTCACATTCTTGCTTTTGCATAATTTTTCTATATGTTAAGGTTTATACCAATTGTAACAAGTGGCAACATTTTGAACAAGCTTACTTCCACTCATTTTGGATCTTCATTGATTAGATTTGTGCCCAAATCCATTACATTTATAATAGTAGCCATTAAAATATTTAAACATCATACCATTATTATAACTATTCATCATTGGGTTTCAACATTCACTAGCTATATGACCAAATCGATTACACGCAAAGAACTGATTGGGAAATTATTGAATATTCTAATTCATTCTACTTCTACATTGCATAGCCTTATGTCCAAATTTATCGCAATAATAGAAAAAACCATTAAAATATGGGTACCTTTGTGCATTTTGTTATTTGATTAGTGGTCTTTTGAAGTATTTCCTATGATTCCAGACCTTCTTGCTATTGCTCTTCTTGTCCTTAATCTTCTTTTCAGTCTTGTCTATAGTTTCATCTATCTTTGTGCTTTCTCCTTTTTCAAACCCTAATCCTTCCTTGTCTTTAGATCCCTTCTAGTTCACAATCATCTCATCAAGCATTGTAGTACTCTTCTTGAATTTGTCTTGTTGAATTTTTATTTTCTCTAGATCTAATCTCAAGGCTACAACTTCTAGTTGTAGCTTTTAGCATTCCTTAGAATTTTCTTTCGGCTGAGCATTCAAATAGTCTTCAACTCTTTTACTTCTTCAATCTACAATTTCAGGTTGGGAATGATCTTATTTGATTGCTTGATCTCTTTGACCCTATATGTAGCTTTCTTGAGTTTCTCTCTCAATATCTTAATGCATTCATCTACATCATTAAGATCCTTGTTTATGTCTTTGTTCTCATATTCTATTTTATTCAAATCATCCAAGGAAGATTTGAGTTATCCTTTCATATCAAAAATGTAGTATTCTATAGTAAATCCGACCATATGACTTTCTTCTAGAGGAGTAGGATATCTCATAGTAGCCATGTGTTCAACTTGAATGTCTACCTTAGTGATAAGGAAAATTGAAGGAACCAAGCTTTGATACCAATTGTTGAAAACATAAAATACTAAGAGGGGGGTGAATCAGTATTCTCTGAAACCACATAAACATTTAAACATTCATTCCACACACTACTAGATTTGACACCATTTTTCGACGGGCATTCGTCGGTCATTCGACAAATCTTTGTTGGAAGAGCGACACAATGGTGAAAATCTTTTTGTCCCTATTTTTTCGTCGAAAGGCTGACTACAGATTAAACATTGAAATAACGGTGAAGAATCATCGGTCGACGACATCATGAAATACCTCAGGATTTCATCAGAATATTGACGAAAACTTTGTGTATCCACCAACGAATTACACTAGAATTTCATCGCAGGTTCAATGAAATGGGCAAGTAGTATCATCGAAACAACAGAAGACATTTGTCGCAATTGCGACGAAATAAGAAAGTAGTACCGTCGAAAAAAAACCAAAAGTTCATCGAATGTGTGATGAAATATGCAAGTAGTAGCATCGAAACAACACGAAGAGTTCATCGATTTTGCGATGAAATTAGCAAGGCGTATCGTCGGAAGAACACCAAAAGTTCATCGAAAGTGCGATGAAATGGGTAGGGAATAGCATGGTAGCAACGCCGAAAGATCATCGGAAGGGCGACAAAATGGAAAGGGAGTTACAACAAAATCATCGTTGCAGCAATAGCAACTTCGTCGAGCCTTTTTGTTGATTCATCGGTAGTTATCGAAATTACGATGAAGAAGCAATTTTTTTGTTTTTTTTAAATATTTGTGGAAATGTACCATTGCGGAGACTGACGACTGATCATACATACAGACTGCATATTGGTTTGACGCTTGAAACAATGCATTTATTATATTGAAAAGTGCATTACCTTATTGAGCTTCTCTTTGTTTTGAGAATAGTTTAATATTCTCTACTTAACAAGGCCAAACACATGACGGTGGAAGCTCATTTGGCCCCTCCCCCCCCTCACATCACTCTCAATTCCCCATGATACCCAATCATAGAACATTAATCATTGATTCATCCATTAATAACATATAACATTCATTCATTAACATATAACATTCATTAATTAACATATTCACATTCATTCATTAACATATAATATTCATTCTTTCAGTTTTTACATATTATCAAAAATATGGTTGTCATGATATGATTACAATCACTTTTTTTGTTTCTTTTTCAAAGCTACATAAAGCTTGAAGTGGAGTATCATTTTCTAAATCAATATATGTCCCCCCTTTAGTTGTTCTGCCCTCGCTTGTGATCTTAATGTACACGTAGTCGTCTGCTCATGACGTGGATGCCGCTTCAAGGGGGGATCTGCTATAATAAGAAAGAAATGTTAAACCGATATGTTTTATTATTATTGTTACAAGTATTTCATTAATTAAAAGAACATTAGAGTGGTTCTCTTTACCTGATGGGTCCACATCATGTTCCTGAACTTTTGTTATAGAATCATGCTCAACATGTTGAACACCCTCTAAATCCTGATCTGCAGTTGAAACACGAAAGGTTACATTAATTAATACACCAATTGAAATTAAATACGTTTAAGAGAACATGAGGGTGGTCCTCTTTACCTGATGGGGCCACATCATGTTCCTG